>CAUYSK010069952.1:0-51870 GCA_963575035.1 Avahi laniger | reverse complement strand
TCCCAGAAGTGTGGTCCGCCCTTTAAAGGGGCTGTTAGGAAAAATCCTAAAAAACAAACTAAGGTCTTGAAGGGTAAAATAAAAATGCAGTTAAGTGAGAATTCAGAAACACGTCTTTATCCTATTGCTATAGTACAGCAGAGCTCAGATTCTGATGATCAGAACGTGGCGGCGCAAACACCGCGAAGCCTACGTCATCTTCATGAGCCCATTCCGTTTAAAACGCTGAAAGAATTAAAACAAGCCTTTGTTTCATCTGGTTCAAACTTTCCTCACACCAAAGGCTTGCTTAAAGGATTGGCTCAAACAGAAAAACTAATTTCTTGGAATTGGAAATGTCTGGCACAAACAGTTTTGTCTCTGTCAAAGTTTTTACACTTCACGACTTGGTGGAAGGTTAAAACCCACCGACAGGCATGGCTGAATCAATCAGAGATCTACCTATAAATACCTTGGTGGCAAGAATTAAGGGACAAGAAAAATGATTTGGCATAAATGTTCAATTAAAATATAATCAGACTATCATTCAAGTTTGGCAGTGCTGTATTAAAGCATGGGAAATGATAGTTTCTCCTGGGCAAAGTGTGCTTTCCTGCATAAATGTTAAACAAAATGTTAATGAACCTTATGTAGATTTTATTGCTAAATTACAAGATGTTGTGCAAAAAAAGGTTAATCCTCCAGATTTAAGAAATATGATGTTATACATGTTGACTTTTTAATAGTGCTAAGCGGCTTTTCCATCTATTTAAATTAAACAGTGTGACGCTGGAAAAATCTTTAAAAATTTACTGAAAAGTCAAGCCAGACACATGTAAAATGCAAATGTGTGCTGAAGCTATCCGCGGGAAAAACAGTCCCGAAGGACAAAGAACTTCCTCTAGGTGTTTTTTTGTTTTTTTGTTTTTTGTTTTTTTTGAGACAGAGTCTCACTTTCTTGCCTGGGGCGAGTACCGTGGCGTCAGCCTAGCTCACAGCAACCTCAAACGCCTGGACTCAAGCAATCCTACTGTCTCAGCCTCCCAAGTAGCTGGGACTACAGGCATGTGCCACCATGCCCGGCTAATTTTTTTTTCTATATATATTTTTAGCTGTCCAATTAATTTCTTTCTATTTTTGGTAGAGATGGGGTCTCGCTCTTGCTCAGGTTGGTCTCGAACTCCTGAGCTCAGAACGATCCGCCCACCTTGGCCTCCCAGAGTGCTAGGATTACAGGCGTGAGCCAAGGAATTTCCTATTTTGATGTGATATCCTAAATCATAAATTAATAGCAACTCAGGAGCAATACAATCAATGTCAAAACAAAGTCAGCACAAAATTTCAATTCTTAAGGAAATTGTAAATATAGTTTATTTTGGCTAAGTATGAAATAATAATTAACATTTATTGTCCTTAGTTCTGGGCCACACAACTGGTTTCTATACATTATCTCATTTAATTTTTGTTAACAGCGCTATGAGAGATAGGTATTATTACTCATACTGATGAAAAAACTGAGCTATTTTATTACACTGCTAGGAAGTAGTAGAACTGGTATTCAAATACAGGTCTGTCTGACTATGAACCCAAACTGTCAGCCATTACATGCTCTACTATGGTTGTCTTTTTCAACTTAACATACCTTTTCTAAGAGGAAATAGGGTATGAGAAAACCCATCCAAAGCTTAGTCACTCTGTAGATCCCTTTTGGTTTAAAAAAAAAAAATGTGTTTTGAATTGTTACCACTTTAATATGATAAATTTCCAACAGTTGGAAAGTATGTAGTGATTATTCACTCCCTCTAAAAATTAGTGAAAAATATAGTCTAGTAGCATCTAGCCTTAACCTCTCATTTTATTTTTAAACAGAAACATTGTTCCCTTCATCTTGAGAGATTACAAGAATCACAAAAGGTCAATATACAGATATCACAGGTTAGAGAGATTGTACCCTTTTCTGGATAAAGAGCATAAACCCAATGGTACAGGCCTTATATTTAAGAAGGGGTTGAAATTGACTTTTAGATGAACTAAATCACATTCCCGCATACTCTGATCCTCTAATGAGTGAAGTGATGCTATGAAGTATTATAATTAACTCCCTATTCTTCTGAAGAGTGAAGGGAACTGGAGAAAACATTCAGCTTTATAGCCTTTTAAGACTTGCTTTCTAGAATCATTTTTGACATAATGTGGAAGTTTGTCGATACAGGGAAATTACTAATTGAAAACAGCAGATTTTCTATGTAGCACTATCGCTCAAAGGAGTTGCCACAAAACCAGTAAAATAAATGTAAAGTGAATGAGAACATAAATTTTAGGGACTGGTAGAATTATGTATCTTCTGCTTATTTCCATTGACAGATAATTTACCATTTTAGAATTACTTTTTTAATAATCTGCATTTAAATTGAGCTATATTTAGTTTGAAACTGGATGGATCTTTAACTTTGGCTGTTAATTTTATTAATTTGTTACTAAATGAGATTCTTCAAACTAAAAGATCCTAGATCTGTACTCTTTGTTGCCCTGATATAACATGTTTATTGAGTATCATAAGTAAATAGATAGCTAAAGAAATATATATGAACAAATAGCCATGTTATAAGCACTTTGGAAATGCCTCAGAAGTAAAAATCACGGTTGTGGTTGTCAGGGAGCTTTAAATGTAGTTGAAAAGAAGTTTGGCCTTTTTTTACCCAGCAAACTTAGAAATGGTGTTTCTGAATTGCTTACCATTTTTTGTGAGAGAAAGTAGAACCTCTCTCAGATGATCAAAGAAAATGCTTTATGATGGCCCTCTGGCCATGTGGCCCTCTTTTTTATTTTAGAATTCATCGCATGAGTGTAGTCTGGTTTCCTCTTCAGTTAATTTTTCTCTGAGTAGTTTTGAAATTAAAGAGGACTCCTACTGCTCCAAGTAAGGAGATTATAGTTTTCTCTCTCAGTTATATATTGATTACTTGTGTTGAGATTGCTTTGTGTTATTCCTTGGAATTTCTTTGCAGATTAGTTCTTAAACTTTCAGAGAAGCTGGATAGACTTCTGTACTTAGGAATTTCAAGAAGCTTAATAAGAAAGTGTCAGGTGCCTGAAAGTTACTCTTTCCCTGTATATTTTTTTTTCTTTTCTTTTTTTTCCTGAGATTTGCGGACTTTGTTTTTACTTGTACACATCATACTGTAAGTAGTCATACATGTATTTTAAAATTCCGGTTGACAATTACCTAATGCCCCTTTGTTTATTTTGTTTCTTTGCACTTAACTCTTTTGACTGTTATCTAGTTAATAATTTAAATATTCCATTCTGGTCATGTGTTTAAACCAGTGCCTTTTCATAAAAACAGAAATGCTGATGATAAATTCATACACAAAATTTTGTGTTGGTCTCCTATATTCACTTGAGGCACCTACAGATTGGAAAATAAGTTACAGTTTTAAATGTTACTCAGCTAACTTTGTAAGTAGCTGGTCAAAGAGATGACTGTTGCTCTTTTTGATGATTATTGCTGGCAGTAAGGTGCCTTGGAGGGTGATAGAACTCTCATCAATTGATATGAAAACTAATTTGTGGCAGCTGCTGATAGAAACACTAGAGAGTTTGGTATGTCTGCTGCTTGTATTTTGATGTAACAGCACTCAGTAAAAATTATTATTTGAAAATTTAAGCCACTGAGCATACTTATTCATGCATTGATAAGTATGGTTGTTGCTGCCTACTTTGTAAAGATTGAAAGTGATTCATCCTTTTCCCAGTGTAATGTTTTCTTCCCATTAGTTCATAGCAGAGAGCACAATGAACACAAAGGAAAGAGTAGACTAAGAAGTTTAGGTAGTTAATCCTTAAAAGTCTGTATGAAAGAGAAGGATTAGTTATTACATGTAAACACATGATGTCTAAGTGTACGAGCATATCTTAGAAATACTTATTTAGTGAATTAGATGTGTTCTTAAAATATACCTGTCTAATTTATCAAATGGCTTTCTCCCCCCTACCTCCAGTTCTGTAGAAAATGTTCTCAAAACACTCGTGAAAAGCTGCCGACCGTAAGTAACTTCTCAGTTTATAAAGCCTCTTTTTGTTTCTGTGGGCTTTCCCCCATCTTTAGTATGCTTTGAAGAGGAAATTAAAGGTATAAATACTTTCTGACATTGTGATGTTAGTCACTGAACACAACATACCATTTCTAACTGCTGAATTGAATTTTTCAGATATCTTTTTTTTTAATTTTTATTTTTTTAGAGACAGAGTCTCACTCTATTGCCTAGGCTGGAGTGCAGTGGCATGGTCATAGCTCACTGTAACCTCTAACTCCTGGGCTTAAGTGATCTTCCTGCCTCACCCCCAAGTAGCTGGGACTACAGATGCACACCACCATGCCTGGATAAGCTTTTCTAATTTTTTGTAGAGGCAGGATCTCACTATGTTGCCCAGGCTAGTTTTGAACTCCTGGCCTCAAACTATCCTCCTGCCTCAGCCTCCTGAAGTGCTGGGATTACAGGCATGAGCACATTTTTCAGATTTCATTCATAAATTTAGAAATTTTAAAGTGACCCATTATAAAGTAATACCATAATTTATATACAATTGCCTTATTTGAAAGATTTTCCTAGAGTATTATTGTTTGTTATTCAGGTTAAAAATATGAGTAATGCTAAGAAGATGGTCCATATTTTTTTTCTACTATGTTTTCTTTTTTGGAGTGGGGGAAGTTCCCTGGAGGCCTGGGCTACAGCAAGGTCAAGTGCCTGCTTTACTCAGACAGTAAAGGCCTGAGCAGGACTCAGCCCCAGTCTTTCCGTGTTGTGAAGGCAACAGGGAGCAAGGCAGGATCTAGGAAAATATTGCGTGGATCCAATCAGGAAAGACCCTGCTATGTCAGCTTAAGGCAAAGACCAGGCTAAGGTGAGAGATGAAAGAGGTGACAGAAAAGCTTGTGGCAGTTTGAACCATAAACAAGTACCTGGGATGTGGGGACGCGCCTGGGCAACCAAATGCCAGGATTAATCAAAGGCATCCACCACAGCCGGCTCCAGGGGCCCTTCCTTGTCGGTCACTGCCAAGTTCCTCTGCTCCAGCTGTTCCATCTACTATGTTTTCTTTCCATAGAATGTTTAGCTTTAAATGTTCCATAGTCTTATGATTAAAGGTGAATATGAATAGAACTGAAATAATTCAATTTTACGTAATTGAACTATGTTGTTGTTCCTATTATCAGGCTATTTTAAAACTATTTAGATGCCATGGATACAGTAAATACTTTTTTTTTTTTTTTTGAGACAGAGTCTTGCTCTATTGCCCGGGCTAGAGTGCCATGGCGTCAGCCTAGCTCACAGCAACCTCAAACTCCTGGGCTCAAGTGATCCTTCTGCCTCAGCCTCCTGAGTAGCTGGGACTACAGGCATGCACCACCATGCCCAGCTAATTTTTTCTATATATCTTTAGTTGTCCAGCTAATTTCTTTCTATTTTTAGTAGAGACAGGAGTCTCATTCTTGCTCAGGTTGGTCTTCAACTCCTGACCTTGAGTGATCCTCCCGCCTTGCTGTCCCAGAGTGCTAGGATTGCAGGCGTGAGCCACTGCACCCGGCCTACTTTTGAATGGAAAGCCCTACTATATTTATCATATGCTTGTAATATGAGTCTTATTTAATAAGTAAATTATTCAACAAATGAGATATTTATTGCTGACCCATTGTACTACTCAGTCCTGGGCAAATGTACTTTTGAAATATAAGATATCTCCCTCTTAAGAGGCTTAAGATCTGACCTGAGCCATAAACCACCAATGAGCAGTGTAATTTTGTGCCACCCTCTTAGTCTGTATTTCCTCACTGGAAACTTGATTATTTCGTTTTGTTTTTTTTTTTTTTTTAGACAGAGTCTCATTCTGTTGCTCTGGCTAGAGTGCCGTGGGGTCAGCCTAGCTCGCAGCAACCTCCAACTCCTGGGCTCAAGTGATCCTCCTGCCTCAGCCTCCTGAGTAGCTGAGACTAGAATCATGCACCACTGTGCCCGGCTAATTTTTTTATATATAGATTTTTAGTTGTCTAGCTAATTTCTTTCTATTTTTAGTAGAGATGGGGTCTTGCTCTTGCTCAGGCTGGTCTTGAACTTCTGAGCTCAAACAATCCGCCTGCCTCGGCCTCCCAGAGTGCTAGGATTACAGGCGTGAGCCACCATGCCTGGCCTGAAACTTGATTATTACTGAGGTACTTTCTGGCTCTTAGGTAATTCTTGGAAACCCCAAGTTTTTATTTTGGATTACTAGGCTAACAGTTGACTCAGAAAAATTAAGAAGGGGGATGTATGAGATTCTTCAAGGTGGAACATAGTTTGTTTTTGTTTTTGTTTTTAAATTCCAGCCTGCTACACAAGGACCTGGCACATAATGCTTTGTGACTCAATAAAACTATTACTAGAAATGTAATTTTATTTTTCATGGGAAGTAGTGAAGTGTGATTTTAATTAACACAGGTATATTAAGATATAATAGGATTAATAATATGATGTGTAGGCCAAACCTGTAAGTGGATTTGAAGGAGTTTCCCAACTTCTTTGGGAAGAATCAGAGCTTCTCAATATACTCTTCCTCATTTCAACACATTGACTGCTACACTAGAAAAAAAATTTTTTCCTTGGGGCCACGGTGTATTGTTACAAAAATAGAATAAAAACTTTGAAAACAAAATGATCCTTTCTAATTTAATGAAAAATTTATCATTGACTTCTATTCATTTAATCCATCTTTTTAGAATTAACTTGTTAATATTAATTGTAACAGAACATCAACAAGTAAGATTTTCACAAACCAACTGCAGGGTTTTGTTCAAGTTTTGCTTGATAAGGCCCCGGGCTCAAAACTAGTTAAATACAACTCACTTGGCAGTTAATGTGTTAAACCTCTTAAGGCTGAGTGCATCTGTAGTCCAACTTGAGTGGCTGAGGTGGGAGAATCACCTGGGCCCAGGAGTTTGAGTCTGACCTGGGCAACACAGTGACCCTTGCCTCTTAAAAAAAAATTAAAATAAAACAAACTTCTTAAAAGTGTATTTAGTAATTATACATGTGTCCTCTTTATCCATTTACCTTCATTTGTGTGTGTATGCACATTTTTAATTTTGCAAATCTCCTCTATCCCAGGGACACTCTTGCCCATTTCATAGAGTTGCAGAATATTGGAGCCTGCAGGACTGAAATATGTAGTCCAGTCCTCTCTTGTAACAATCCTTTCTTGTATGCAGGAGGACTCTGTGGTCTACTGAGGGTAAATGGTTTATCCAGAGGTGGCTAGAGATTCCTGATGTTCTCTTTCTTGACAATTATCCTTCTCTTCTGTAGACTGAATTCTACATGACAAGATTTTTTTCTTTCTTTTTTTTTTTTATTTTTTCAAGATTTTTTTCAGTTGCTATTACATTGCACAAAGGTAGTAAAACAACCACCATATTTAACTTTGTAGGTGATTTCAGTGACTGTATTTTATCTGAGTTTTATCAACTTTTTCGCATTAAAAGAAATTCCCTTAGACAAGAGGAGAATTTGCCTTCTCTGAAGTGTGATGGGGTATTTATTTTAGTGTTGTGAAAATGTGTTTATTGTGGGTTGTGGGCTAATATGACATTTGTAGTGTATGTTGTATCTTTTGAGATCCATTCCCCTCCTTTCCTTTTTTGTCAGTTATATATTACTTTGTAGAGCTTTTAGCCAATGATCATACATGAAAACCTTCTTTTTTATTAGATATTTTCCAGCAGATGCCACAGCTGAGATGCTAGAAGAATGGCGGCCTTTAATGTGCCCTTTTGATGTAACAATGCAAAAGGCCATCACTTATTTTGAAATATTTCTTCCTACCTCCCTTCCTCCAGAACTTCATCATAAAGGTTTTAAGTAAGTATATACATATCTTGACAAATTCTAGAATAAAGCAGGAAATAAAGATGTATAAACTAGTAAAGCAATAATAGGTAAAAAAAAAAAAATTTGCAAACTCAGTTATTATTTTTGTTACACCTGAAGTATATGAAGGCTGAAACAGTTAAACATAAGATTGTAAATAAAGAGGAAATAATACTTATATGACCAGCCAAATAACTTGAGGGTTTTAATTTAAGAAATTAGGAGAGAAAGGGAGAATTGCCAGAACAGGTAGTAACAGGAACACAGATAAAGGGATTAAGACAGGGGAGAGGAAGAAGAAAATTGTGAACAGTTGTTAAATAGGAATAGACAATAATTATTTAACAGGGAGTTTAATAGGTGAGATCACATTTTTTAGCATAAATAAATTGGAAAGGGAATATTCAACAAAAAATACTCTTTTATTCTATTAAGTTTGTAACTTTCAGTATTATTTTTTCTAGGTTGTGTAGTTATCAGTAAGAATAATAGATTTAAAAAATACAAAGGATACCTGGCTTTGAACCGCTTTATATAATCACTTGCTATTCATAACAACATTTTTCTTCTTCAGACTTTGGTTTGATGAATTAATTGGCCTTTGGGTTTCAGTGCAAAATCTCCCACAGTGGGAGGGGGTGAGTATCCCTTTTTTTTTTTTTTTGTCCTCTACTTTTTAGTTTGGAGATAAATAGATATCTGAGTTCCTTAGAATTGGCTGTTAGCGATGTTATGAACATTTCTTTTATTTTATTTCTATTTTATTCTATAGTCTAATAAAAGTAGACATTTATTTTGGTTTGTATAAACATGTTATTGTGAAATGCATGAAATGTTAGACCTTTTTTTTTTTTTTTTGTTACCTATACTAGCATGGTGTTGGACCTGTAGTGGATGTTTCTGCATATTTGTTCAATTAAAATTTCCTTTTCTGTCTGCATTGGGGATAGTGCTTTGTCATTTTACTTTATAGAAACATTTCAACTGCAATTGATTGTAAATGTGTAACATGAATCAGAACTTAAATTTGGAAGTTTTGAAAAAAGTCATAAACTGTTAAATTGTACAGTGATTGCTGAAAAGAACAAATGGATAAGGAATGTGACTGTGATACTTAAAAACAATGAATGTGTTCATTTTGTCTTTTTTTGTTTACTTTCAGCAACTAGTAAATCTCTTTGCTCGATTGGCTACAGATAATATAGGGTACATAGATTGGGATCCATATGTACCAAAGGTAATTAAGAACATCTGAACATACATATAACAGTACTGACATCAACTTTATGTCATAAAGGAGAAGTGTTTTTGTAAGCTAATTCCAGATACCACATAAAATATTTTTGGAGCATTAGGAAAAACATATATAAATAATTTACAGAGATGGGTCCTTTATTTTCAAAAGATCATTTGAGCATATAAAGTTATCATAAGTGTGTGAGTTTTGTCTTAGCTATGCAGGCCATGAACTGTAATTTTTGGAGTGAGTAATTTGGGAAGTACTAAGTATATTATTAAGGGTATCATACATTCATACCTTCCAGCAAATTCCGTGTATTGTATTTGATTGCCATTCTTGAATGTTGTCTACTTTTTAGATCACATTATATATTTTCCTAGAGTAAATAAACTAGAATGTCTCTAGGGGTAGTATTTCTTAAAATTGCATCTTCAGTATTATTTCACTGGCTGTGGAATAACCTGTGGCGCTTCATGGGGGTGGGGCGGGACATCCAGGTGACATTAGAGCATGGTTGGGGAGCAGCCGGAGTCAAATGCTTTGTTTGCCTTTGGTGGTGCTGTCTGAGAAGGAGAATTAGTTTTTCTCCATCTTTGGGCCCCAACCTATTAATCATGATAGATTTAAAACAGAAATTTGTATGCAGGAAGCTGAGGTGGGAGGATTGCTTCAGGCTAGGAGTTAGCAAGACCATCCTGGGCAATATAACAAGACTCCCATCTCTTAAAAAGAATACAGTAAAATATAAATTTCATTGTGTTAAGATATAATTATTAAGTGACTGATTAAAATAAAAATTCTTGGGGAAGAAAATCAAATCAACCTTAAAATTTTGAGAGTTACACACACCATAAAAATGAGAAATAAATTTTTTTGAGACAGTCTCGCTCTGTTTCTGGGACTAGAGTAACATGGTGTCACCCTCCCTCATAGCAGCCTCCAACTCCTGGGCTCAGGTGATCCTTCTGTCTCAACCTTCCGAGTACCTGGGACTACAGGCACTTGCCATCATGCCCAGCTAATTTTTTGTTTTTATTTTTAGTTGCCCGGCTAATTTTTTCTGTTTTTAGTAGAGATGGGGTCTCACTCTTGGCCGAGCCTGGTCTCGAACTCCTGAGCTCAAGCAGTCCTCCCGCCTTGGCATCCAAGAGTGCTAGGATTACAGACTTGAGTGCCTGGCCAAAAAAATTTGTGCAAGAGGGAAAGTAACCTCATAGAAAATATTTGCAGCTAGGTTGGTGCATTCTTGCCATGGAATAGGAGCATAGGAAAAAGAATTTATGTGTATTTAGGGAGCAGAAAGAAGTCAGAATATTTCATATTTAACCACAACATCTATATTTCGCCTGTTTATATTTAACTATAAACGTCTAATTTGCTTGATTTTTGGGTACATACCCTTGTGCCTGTGACCTCAGAGTGTCATACAATGCATCTATTGATGTTTATATGTGATTTTTAAGGAATAAAGCAAGTTACTAAATAGTATGTTATTTTGCTTAAAAATTCTCAAATATATTCAATTACATTAATATACAACACTTACTAAGTTATTTAAAGAATTATTTTGGTACCTGTAAATATTTATTCTTAATTGTTTTTTTCTTTTTAAAGATATTTACAAGAATTCTGAGAAGCTTGAACCTCCCAGTGGGAAGCAGTCAAGTGTTAGTCCCAAGATTTTTAACAAATGCTTATGATATAGGACATGCTGTGATATGGATCACTGCCATGATGGTTTGTAATGCATTGTACTTGTTTTATATAGTAACCTCTATTTTGTGTTAATCATACAAAAATTCTGAATAATCACAGAAGTTCATATTAGTGGCTTAGTTGGGTGACTTGATTCTTAGATAAGTTCTGATTTAGTAAGCTCACGTTTATCAGACCTAGAATGTAGTCATATCACTTATAAGTCTCCCTAAACAATGGACCTGAAACATAGAGTCAAAAATTTAGAGTTTTGAGAAATTGAGAAGGTCTAACATTTTTATAGACCAGGAATCACACTTACAGATAAAAGGACTTCCCAAGGTGGGATAAGGACTCAGTTTTGCATATGTTCACATGTTCCATTACTCGTTCACTGTTAATGTTCACATAAAACATGCTGAGCACAAAGCTTATTGACCAAGTAATCCTAATGAAGGGAAAAATTTGAAGGATTATTTTACTGACATATTGAAGGAGAATTAAAAATATACCCAAAAGCTTAGATTTCAATGCCCTTTTTCAAAAATGAATATTAGAACAACTTTATATTAATATTATTATTATCTGGCTTATCATTTATATACTGCTTCTATATCTATCTCCTTGAATTATTATTGTTTGACATTAGTATGTTCATGTGGAAAATACAGAACGGTTGTTAGAAGTTTACCTCTTAAATTTCATTGTAAGGTAAAACAAAAGAAATTCAAGCTCCCTTTGTTTTCGCCATCTCATTATCAAACAAAGAGAAAATCCCATTTCCCCCTAATCTCCAATAAGAGCAAAAACCATTTGGATGTTTATTATCTTATATATACAGTGAGGTAAAATTGATTTTTGGGAGGGCTACAGAACTCGACAGTGATTAAAATCAGCCTTGTTTGAGTTAACTTTGCTTTCCCTCACAGTTCTCATTGGCAGCTTCATTTTGTGTTAAATGTGAAAATATGATAAAAATCAGTAATGCTAATTGTTATGTTAGAATTCTGAAAATTTTGTGAGTATTTTGTTATGGAATTATTATAGTCTCTGAGTGTTTATTCTAGTTACTAGAGTGGGAAACTCTATCTTAGGTCTGTGTTGTTTCTTGAAAGAACATCATCGGACAGATAGGAGGTTTCAAGGCCAAGTTGTAGTCCTTTATCCCAGGACTGTTCAACTTCATAATATGAAATGAGCTTTTTTCCTCATTTTTCACCCAGGTTATGTTGTTGTTTTGTTTGTTTTGGCAATAGATCAAGAAATAAAAATATATTTCTTTTGAGTCAAAATGTGATAAAATATAACAAGGTTAATCATTTTAAACATTTAGCAGTAATCATAAAATATTTGAATGCATTTATGTAAATCTCCCCTCTCCATTTCATACAATGAGAAATTCACTTACTGGGTCATTTAAGGAATGCTTTTTTGCCTGATGTTACCGTTCTTGGTTATTTTAAGATGATGATCTTAGTGATAAATGTTAGTATCTAAGTTATTTGCCTGTAGAATGGTAAAACATACTGTTATCCTAAGATATCTTTTCAATTTTCTAATTTGGTTTAAGTAAGTTGCCCTTATTTTTAGTAGAATATTTTGAATTGATTTGCATGAAGTTCATCAGAGAATTGTTTTTGACTCTTAGAGGTAGAATTGATTTTTGTCAGCAGGATGAATATGAACCATGTTAGAGATTTACAAATAGGCTTGGTCCTGTTGACTCCTTCATTTTTACAGTATGATGTGAGTACCGATATTTTTACTCTTTTATCTGGACAGGGTGGACCAAGTAAGCTAGTGCAAAAACACTTGGCTGGTTTGTTTAACAGCATCACATCTTTTTACCATCCTTCAAATAATGGGCGCTGGCTGGTGAGTATGTTCATTTTGCGCTGTAGAGTTTGAGATTTTTAAAGATAAGATCAGACTTAACTGTTGCCTATTGTGTGATGTATAATAAATTTTCTGTCTTTCTTAGCTTTGGCTATATGTAAGTGAATACGTTCAAACTGAGGTTACTGTGTTCTAGAATATATAGATATAAAGTAGGACAATGCTGATGTGGTAACTGGAGACAAAATGTCACATTTCGGACAAATAAATGATAAACAAAAATGCCACAAAAAGCATAGAACCATCTTTTCAGTTTCATTGTGTCAACAGTTTTTGTTGTTGTTAAGTTGCCCAGTTCAAATGACTTTTCATGTAATGGAAAATTTAGAAACTCCTTTAAAACTGGAATTTGAAATTCATCATTAATTATTATGAGTAATTAATTGGTAAGAATGTTTTATTCTATCTAGTTATGCCATGCAGGTCTTTGTAAGTAGATAATAAAAGCTGTTATTTTTATTTATTTATTAATTTAATTTTTTGCTTTTTTACAGTTAGTACTTCAGCCCTAAAAAGTTGTTATTTTAAGGCCGGGTGTGGTGGCTCACGCCTGTAATCGTAGCACTCTGGGAGGCCGAGGTGGGCGGATTGTTTGAGCTCAGGAGTTCGAGACCAGCCTGAGCAAGAGCGAGACCCCGTCTCTACTAAAATTAGAAAGAAATTAATTGGACAACTAAAAATATATAGAAAAAATTAGCCGGGCATGATGGCGTATGCCTGTAGTCCCAGCTACTCGGGAGGCTGAGGCAGAAGGATTGCTTGAGCCCAGGATTTGAGGTTGCTGTGAGCTAGGCTGACGCCACTGCACTCTAGCCGGGGCAACAGAGTGAGACTCTGTCTCAAAAAAAAAAAAAAAAAAAAAAAGTTGTTATTTTAAAAATATTTTCTTGAGAGGAATCATGTATCTATGTGGGCAAGCAGAACCTGCTTAGAACTTTTTACTTCTTTGTCCCCAGAACAAGTTAATGAAACTACTCCAGCGGTTGCCAAACAGTGTTGTTAGAAGATTGCATCGTGAAAGATACAAGAAACCCTCTTGGTTAACTCCTGTGCCTGATAGCCATAAGCTTACTGATCAAGATGTTACAGACTTTGTACAATGCATTATTCAGCCTGTCCTCTTGGCTATGTTTAGTAAAACTGGTAGTCTAGAAGCAGCCCAGGCTCTGCAGAATCTTGCACTCATGAGACCTGAGTTAGTAATACCCCCTGTACTTGAAAGGTGAGTGTGTGTTTTATTGAAGCCTCAGCCATAGCTAGGTTATTCTTGTCATCTGTTCCCTCTCCTCCTCTGTTCTACTTGATTCTCTTCTCTTATCTATGGCTTCTGATTTGCTTTTTTGGTGCTTATTCCTATTCCTAGAGGAGATGTAAGGCATTTTAACATGATGATGGGTAACTTGATGAAGGTTTATAGGAGAGAAAAAGGAAATTGAAATAAAATGGATAACATAAATGTTTTGGAATATATACATGTTTTAGTTGCCAAAATTGTTTGCTTATAAATTAAAATCTAGCTTAGTTTGGGATTTTTTATTATTTTTTTATTCATTTATTTATTTATTAAATCAAAATGTAGGTTAATGTCACTAAGTATTGAGAACATGGCAATTAAAGTGGTTTTTAGTTTCTATTATTTCTTAGAATCGGTGGTATAGAAGAACATTTAATTTATTATTTTCATGTATAATCTTAGGTATATTGTTTTTACAGTGTAAATTTTTTTGCATTCCTTTTGTTTTGTATGTTGAAACAGTAATGAAAATAGCTCTCTACTTGCCAAGCCACTGTCACAACATAGGCGTCGTGCGTTTACTGAGAGAGAGCTACGCTTAACTGTTTGAATGTTTAAGAGCAAATTAACTTAAGCTTATTGTTATGCCTCTGCTTCTTCTGCTGTCTGAACTTGAGCATTATGATTTATCTCTAAGTGTCTTTGTTAGAAGTAGAGGAATAATGTTAGGTTTTTGAGCCCAGAGGGATCTAGCAGTTGAATTCCATAAAAATAGTGAAAAGTCTTTAGTGGTAGAATCAGGACCGTAGCCTATTTTCTGACTCACTGTTGAGACAGGGTAAGTATTGGTCACATTTACTTGGGAACAGGTACCCTATTCAAGATCTTGACCTAAAAACGGGCTCCATTATCTGTAAATTTCAGTTGCTCATGCTATCTTCACCTGCTTTCATTGCCATAAATATTCAAGTTAGGTTGTATCTCACCGTCTCAACCTCTCCTATATTTGTATACATATCTTGAGGCACTGAAGCTCTTTCAGCACGTATAAATTAGGAAATGGAGTGGGGAAGATAGGTGCTTTCCTCTGTGCCTTCAGATTCCAGTATTCTTTGCTGCTTAGTCTCCATGGGGTCACAGAAGCGGACAGTCATACATAGCTAAAATTTTGAAGTTTAGGGTGTTTTTATGTTCCTTTACTTCCCCTTTGTTTTGCCTTATGTCAGTGTTTTTCAGATGATCTATTATGAATAGTAAGATATATTTTTAGAGGAAGGAACAAAGCTTATAAAATACAAATACATATACTCATCACATTTTTCTTTAGTCCTCAATTTTTAGACAAATTTAATATCAGCATATTGAGTGATACTGAATGCTTGACCAAGATAAATATTTGATATACAAAAATGATAATACAGTGACCTTTTTTTGAGAATATCAGTTGTAGTTGTATGCTGCTTTGAAGTGGCATGACTTTTGAAGACTTTTTTCTTTTATAAAAGTAAAACTCTTTTGAAAACAGAAAATGTAGAAAAAATTTTAGACATTTAGTTTTATGTCTCTAAGACAGCCTCTAGTAAAGAGTTTGGTATGTTTTCTCCATCTTTCAAAATAAGCATAGATTTGATTGTTTTTTATCCTAGTTATAAATCCTTCTTTTTTCCACTTAATATATAGTGAAATTTCTCTCATTGTTTACATTTTCTGTATAAGTGGAATTTAAAAAGACTACATTTAGATTTTTGCCTTCTATGAGGTAGATTTTCAGAAGTGAAATCACTGAGTTAAGGAGTGAATGTTCAAAAAGAAAAAACAAGAAAAAGAGAGTGCATGTTCTTGACTCCTAAACACTAAGTGATCAGGATTGCATTTATCTTATTCCCCTGGCTTATATCTAGTGTCAGAAATATTCTCTTATGTTTCTGATAACTGATTTGTAATTTTAAAATACAACTTTTTAAGAAAGTATAAAATGGGAGAAATTTTAGTATTTTTGTAAGATCGTTTTTCCTATTTTTGTAAGATCGTTTGTACCTTGTTATTTCTGAATTCTAATAATTACTGACTGACCATTAGTTCACTATAATGTGGATTAACATGACTGAAACAATGCAACATCTTCTGGTTTATGTTCTTTTACACAGTGGAATTTGCCTGGTGAGAGGTGATAAGGTAGCAGGAGATGGGGAAACATGCAATAAATAGTCTGTGTATCTTTCCTTTAGTTGTGTACAGTAGTCCCTGCTTATCCATGGGTGATACATTCCAGGACCCCCAGTGGATGCTGGAAACTGTGGATAGTACCAAACCCTATATATGCTATGTTTTGTCCTATACACACATACCTATGATAAGGCTTAATTTATAAATTAGACACAGTAAGAGATTAACAACAATACCTAATAATAAAATAGAACAGTTATAACCATATATTGTAGTAAAAGTTACGTGAAGGTGGTGTCTGTCTGTCTCTCAAAATACTGTAATGTTTTCAGACTGGTTGACATCCAGTAACTGAAGCTACAGAAAGTGAAACTGCAGACTGGGGGGACTACTGTAATTCTGTTAACTTCGATAGCAGATTTTCACTATTAAGTATGCTGCTGGCTATAAGCCTTTAAATCAAAATGTAATTTGTGAATTTATTATATTTAATGTATTATGGCATTGTGTTTATCTGTAATGGAAACTTTTAAAATTCTGTTCTTTAAACTGTAGAACATATCCTGCACTAGAGACATTAACAGAACCTCACCAGCTCACAGCTACTTTAAGTTGTGTAATTGGAGTAGCCCGCAGTTTGGTATCAGGGGGCAGATGGTTTCCTGAAGGTCCAACACACATGCTACCTCTGTTGATGCGAGCATTGCCTGGGGTGGATCCAAATGACTTTAGTAAATGCATGGTAAGCACATTGATGATTTTTTAAAAAATTTTAAGTTACAATTATGTAAATAGACATCTTTTTAATTTCTATTCAGATACTCTTTAGAACATAGTTCAGTGTAAAGTCTATTGATGGTAACAGCAATTATGTCTGTAGATGCCTAAGTTTAAATCTGTGAATGGCTGATATCTAGAGCCTTCCTTTGTAAGTAATTTGCTGTAACCTGTATACGTTTAATGATCATATGATGTTTTAAAGCTTATTATATATTTATTATTTTTCTTAAACAAGGATAGTAAAAATCATAGCATGATCATTACGCTTCCCCTCATCTACACTGATGACAAGGGGATATGATGAAAAGTTACTGTTTATAAAATGCCAGACTCTACTTACACATATCTTCTGACTTACCACTTTGCTCATCTTCCCTTTCTCTGGTCTCCAGCTTTTCTGCATTAGCATTTTTAATTTGCCCTTAGTTAATGTTACATTTTTAGGTGGGAGGCAAATAACTTCTCTTGACAAAAGTTTTGCTTCAACTTCTTAAGTAACTGTATGAAAACAAATTTAGAATATTGTCATTACTAAAGTAACAGCCTGTTAATTATGAGGAAACTTAAATTGTTCAGTTGTATGTGAAGAATATCCAGAAAGATTGTTGTACGATCTCCCTCAAGATAATTTATGTGGGTAATTTACTCTAGCTTGCAGTATGTTTGTACTTTTGAATTAGAATTATGTAATTAATGTTGAAAATCCTTTGCATCTTCCCCCAGATCACATTCCAGTTTATAGCAACATTTTCTACTCTGGTGCCTTTAGTAGATTGTTCATCTGTACTGCAAGAAAGAAATGACCTCACAGAAGTAAGGATGTTTTCTGGATATGAAGGGGTTAACCAATTTCTAATTCTTACTGCATATGCATAGCAGTATTTGATAGTTTAGAAACAACTTTAGATAAGGTCTATAAAGTAAAATTGCTACTTTGTGGCTAGAATGGTATAAATGGAGGGCCTGGTAGTCTGCAGAGCACCCACCATAGGAGGTGGGTCAAAAATAGGCCCTTTCCATAAGTAACTGACATCTGAGGGTATTTTTAAATTTTTTGTCATTTTTCAATGTTTTATTAAGCAAAGTGATGGTGTTTTATTTTTCCATCATCTTATGTTAGTAGTAGTATGTTATTAATTATGAAATGTCCTATTTCCTTAAACACTAAGTTTGCCAGTTGATATTTCCGACATTTCGCTTGGAAGCTCCTTTTATTTTTATTGTGAGGGTACATCCTTGGTCTTTCAAATGCATGCTGTAGCTTGTGATTATCTTTCAAATTTAGTTTTAGAGCAATTTTTGTGAAGCCATGGATAAATCAAACATTTGTGTAATTTTCAAATATGAGTTCTGTTGCGGAACCAGTGCGCACAGACAGCTTGCAATATCAACAAAGTGTTTGGGAAGGATGTGCCTAATGAACACATAGTATGTTGATGGTTTAAGAAGTTCCATTCTGGTGATTTTAATCTTGAAAATGAGCCACATCGGCTACCTGAGACCAAGGTGGATAACAATGAGCTAAAAGCTGTAGTGGAAGCGAATCCATCTCAACCCATGCATGAATTAGCAGCAAGGGGTTTTTTTTGTTTTTTTGGCCAGTCAAATTTAGCAGTGGGGGGTTGTATACCAACTTTAGTGACACTACCGTTAATAAGTTCTGATAACCCATTACCATCGGGCCAGCCTCGCAGCAAGATTTGACATTACTATTCCAACAATATTGGATCATTTGAAACAGATTGGCAAGGTAAAGAAGCTGGATAGATGGATGAATTAAACAAGTGTCAGAAGAGAGATTGTCCCGAAGCTTGCCTTTCTTTGCTGTCACACCATAAAGGCGAGCCATTTCTATACTGTATTGTTATGTGTGATGAAAAATGGATTCTTTTTGACAATCACAAGTGTTCGGCACAAGGGTTGAATAAAGATGAAGTGCCAAAACACAGTCCCAAACTGAATATTTAAAGCCAGTGGGGTCTGTTTGGTGGTCCAGTGCTGATATTATTCACTACAGCTTCATGAAGACATGGCCAATTGATTACAGTGATGTCTACTGCAACCAGTTGGACTAAATGATGAGGATGCTTGCAATTAAGCAGCTGAGATTGGTCAATAGAGACAGGCAAGACAATGGTTGACCACATGTCGCACAAACAACGCTGCTCAAACTGTAGAGGCTGAACTTGGAAACTCTCTGTCATCCACCGCATTCACCAGATCTTGCAGCAACCACCACTTCTTCCAGGCTTTGGACCACTTCATGCAAGGAAAAATATTCAATTCTCAACAAGCTGTGGAAAATGCCGTTTGCGATTTCATCGCCACTCGCCCTCCAGGCTTCTTCGCTGCTGGCATAAGCAAGCTACTGTTGGGATGGCAAAACTGTGTTGATAGGTTAGGCACATACTTTGTTTAATTGTACTGCTTGTTTGAGATACGGTGAACTACACTTTTGATTCGAAATGGGACATTTCATATTTATGACTTTAATCCATCTAGGGGGATCAACATCTAATGAAGAGACATTTTCCTTTTTACTATATTCTTTCAGAACTCTTTTCTTTATTGCAAGCATGTTGTTACTTGACTGTGTTATTTGGACGTTCAAGTAGTGAGAAACTATCCTTTACATTTATCCCAGCAGTTTGAAAACTATAACATATAATAAAGATATTGCTTAACTTCTGTTTTTGGCCCTTGTAAATATGTTAATTGTTTCTTATTTTCATTCGTAGAAGGTAGTAGATTGAGTTGTTCTAAATTGATAAATGTTTATGGTGCTGTTTCTCACAGTATCCAATATAATAATTTACTGTTAGATCTATTTGGCAGGCAATGATTGAGTTTGGTTAGTTTGAAGAAAAAAACCAAAGGTTATTTGTAATTTTTCTCCACATTGGGATGTTACAGGTGGAACGAGAACTTTGTTCAGCCACAGCTGAATTTGAGGATTTCGTCTTACAGTTTATGGACAGGTGAGCTTGTAGCCCAGACCCAACCTTTAGCTGACATTCTGGAAACTGACTGTCCTATCCCAGAACCTTAGTTTCTCTCTTCATTGTAACCTTTATTTATCTATTACTGCTCCTTCTAAAGTTACAAAAGGATGATCGATTTGTGAGCCATGTACAAATTGAGTGGTTATCACAAGACAATAGAAACTTACCAAATCACCACAAAAAATGTTGAAACAGTTTTTAGTTGCTAAAATTATACTTTGTTTGGATTATTTAGATGCTTTGGACTTATAGAAAGTAGCACATTGGAGCAAACAAGAGAAGAGACAGAAACTGAGAAAATGACTCACTTGGAGAGTTTGGTCGAATTAGGTCTGTCTTCTACGTTTAGTACAATTCTCACCCAGTGTTCCAAAGAAATATTTATGGTAAGAGCATTGCTGTAAAAAATAAACTTCCAGTTTTTTTAGTTATATTTGATGTCTTAAAATTAAACTTTAAGTTACTTTTAAGTGTGTATATCATGCCAGTTTATCTTTACTATCCATATTAAACTTTTGAAAAGATGTACAGTCAATTCTCAATATTTACAGATTCCATATTTGCAAATCTACCTACTTGCCAAAATTTATTTATAACCCCAAATCAGTGCTTTTATGAGGACATGCTCAGGTGACAAAAAATGAGTTACCTAATGCACATGTTTCCAGCCAATGTCAAAAAAGGCACTCTGCCTACTTACATCAGCAGTCTGTAAACAAGAGTTCTTTTTATGATCTATTTAGTGCCATGTTTTTTGCATTTTCATGCTTTTTGTTGGTGACTTTGCTGTTTAAAAATGTCAAAAAAATGCCTGCAAGAGTTAATGTGTGGCCGGGCGCGGTGGCTCACGCCTGTAATCCTAGCACTCTGGGAGGCCGAGGCGGGCGGATTGTTTGAGCTCAGGAGTTCGAGACCAGCCTGAGCAAGAGCGAGACCCCGTTTCTACCAAAAATAGAAAGAAATTAATTGGACAACTAAAAATATATAGAAAAAATTAGCCGGACATGGTGGCGCATGCCTGTAGTCCCAGCTACTTGGGAGGCTGAGGCAATAGGATAACTTGAGCCCAGGAGTGTGAGGTTGCTGTGAGCTAGGCTGACGCCACGGCACTCACTCTAGCCAGGGCAACAAAGTAAGACTCTGTGTTAAAAAAAAAAAAAAAAAAAAAGCAGTTAATGCGTAGTCTAGAGTTCCTAAGCATGAGTGGATTGTGCTGTGCCTAATGGAAAAAATACCTGTGTTAGGTAAGCTTTGTCAGGCATGAGTTATAGTATATTGACTTGAGTTCAATGTTAATGAATCAACAATATGTAAACAGAAACACATAGAACAGGATCGTGTATTGATCCCGTTAATGAAAATATTGTGACCAAAGGCTCATAGGAACCTAATCCTATATTTCCCCTAGGAACAATAGTTCAGTATTTGCTAGTTCAGTGTTTATAGCAACGTTATAGAACATAGCTGCTGAGAATAACAAGAAGCAACTGTATTTTTAAAATTTACAATTAAAAATAATTACTCTGAAAGCCAGCCGTGGTGGCTAACGTCTGTAATCCTAGCACTCTGGGAGGCTGAGGCAGGAGGATCTCTTGAGCTCAGGAGTTGGAGACCAGCCCGAGCCCTGAGCAAGAACAAGACGCCATCCCTACTAAAAATAGAAAAGACTAGCCGAGTGTGATTCGTGTGCCTATGGTGCCAGCTGCTCAGGAAGCTGAGGCAGGAGGATTGCTTGAACCCAGGAGTTCAAGGTTGCTGTGAGCTATGATGCTGCTGCTACACTCTAGCCAGGGCAACAGAATGAGACTCTGTCTCAAAAAAAAAAAAAAAATTTTTTTTTATTACTCAGGAGAAATTTTGGGAATTGTTTATACCATCACTGTCATGATAGAAATAAAATCCTAAATATAACAATCTGGCTATTTGTGATGGATTAGAAATAGTTGTCCTCATAAGGCATTGATAAACATTCACTTATTTAATATTGCTTGGTACCTATTGTGTACAGTGTGGCCTTTAAGACTATACTCTATTTCCATTCTGTTTCTTCTTCCTTCATCTGAAATTGTCCCTGTTTGATATCATGAGCTAAGCTAAACTCCCTTACGACTGTGCGAAACAAGATTATATTAGTATAAAGAAATGAATATAAGTCATGTCTTGTTTAACCTAAAGGAATTGTTTATAATTTTCAGCTGTGTTAACTCAGGTTTAGAACTCATTGTTTCATTCAGCAAGTAAGTTAAAGTTCTGTGACATGATTGTAAAATTAAGTAGATTGTTTCAGGTCTTTTAGGGTAGAGACCTATATTTATAGTTTATAGTTTGTAGTTGTCAGAATGAGAAGTCGTCAGTATTAGATATTCCAAACAATTCCCTTCCTTATATGGGATTAGCCAACAAGATAATTAAGTTGTATTTGCTTCTATCAGCTGTAATTTTATGTGTAGAGTTTCTGTAGCAAGTAAAATCTTGTACTTCAAATATTTTGTTCAAGTTAGAATCCCATGCAAAGATTGTTCTTAGACCTGAATGTAACATTATTAAGCAAATCCTCATAAAATCAGATGGTTAAAAATTGCTTACTTGGTCGTTTTTGGAATAGTCTGAATATATTTATCATTTTCTTTTATGTTCCATGAGATATTTAATTTTCTAAAAAATGCTGATTAGACATTTGTTTCTTGCATATCTTAACAGGTGGCTCTTCAGAAGGTTTTTAATTTTTCTATTTCACATATGTTTGAAACAAGAGTAGCAGGTCGCATGGTAGCAGACATGTGCCGTGCTGCTGTAAAGGTGAGTTTATGATGAAATTAATGACTCAGCAACCAGCAAGTATATGTGGCTAATTATTTCAGAAGTGTTTGTTATACTTTAAATACATATTTCTTGGAGTAACTGCCTGCAGCTTTTATTTGTGACTGAAAATAGTGCTACTATATATTTTGTGATTGTTAAATATTTGCTTTTCAAAAAAACATATTTATACAAATATTTTTCAGTGCTGCCCAGAAGAATCTTTGAAGCTATTTGTTCCCCACTGCTGCAGTGTTATAACTCAGCTTACAATGAGTAAGTCATAAGGTCATTATTCTGTCTTTCCAATTTTAGATAAAATTTTTTCTTGGTTTCTAGAACTCTGTTAATGACAAGAGATTCTTTTAGCTATACAATATTTTAATTTTGCCTTTTTGACAGGAATTGTTCCCAAGAAAGATATCCAGGTTGGCAGGTAGCTTAGAAATTTTACTTTATCGAATTAATATTTTTATGCAACATCTGCCCAGAAGTTACCTTCAAAAATATCAGTTATTTTGTGAGATATAGAGGAGCAGAAGTCTTGGTTGATGTATTTATTTTCTTGATAATTGAGTTCTCCCTTCTTTTGGAGCAAGTTTGGCTTCATGAACAAGAAATAAAAAATCTTCCTGAAAGAGACTTTCCTCAGCATTAGAAATATTAAATAAAAATATTAAAAAGTGATGTGTTTAGTTAAATGTATAGTTTTTTCCCCCTGATATTATTTTGCCATTTCTAGATGATGATGTATTGAATGAAGAAGAGCTAGACAAGGAGTTACTATGGAATCTTCAACTTTTGTCTGAGGTATTGTAAATCTTTGGAATAAGAAACTATTACGATGAAAATGTTGACTTACATTTAGGATTTAGCCCTTTCTGACAAATTGACTTTAAAACATATTGAAAAGTCAGAAATTTTAGAAATTTCTTGATGTATGGCTGGAGAAAGAACATCTCATATTCTCTCCTTGTCAAAGGAGTGTGGCAAATTATTGATTACTGCATGTTCAGCAATCTACTTGACTGAATTTTTACAGATTAATTCTAATATAGGTAACTAATTAATTTAAAAAGCTTATCAGATTTGGGAATTTTTTTCTCTACATTTTAAATTTGGCCATTAATCAAACTTAACTTTTCTTTATGAGTTAGTTCAGAAATTTAATTAAATTTGTCTCCTTAAGGAGATAGACTTTTTTTTTTTTTGAGACAGAGTCTCACTCTGTTGCCCTGGCTAGAGTCAGTGCCATGGCATTAGCCTAGCTCACAGCAACCTCAAACTCCTGGGCTCAAGCGATCCTACTGCCTCAGCCTCCCGATTAGCTGGGACTACAGGCACGCGCCACCATGCCCGGCTAATTTTTTTTCTTTTTTCTATATGTTTTTAGTTGTCCAGATAATTTCTTTCTATTTCTTTTTAGTAGAGATGGGATCTTGCTCTTGCTCAGGCTGGTCTCGAACTCCTGAGCTCAAACAATCCACTCGCCTCGGCCTCCCAAGAGTGCTAGGATTACAGGCGTGAGCCACCGCGCTCGGCCGAAATAGACTATTTTGAAAGGGCTATTGCTATGGCACAAAGCCTAAGCTCAGAAAGTGTGTTTTGATATTTAAAAATTAATTATTAGACAGTTAAAGTGACAGTCCTAAAATGAATTAAAGTCATTGAAAGAAACACTGTTTTAGGCTACTTTAGTGGCCAAACAGTGAACTTTGCATTAATTACTGATTCTTGATCTTTTAACCAAAATATCTTCAACTTTTTTCCCCCTCATTTCAGATTACTCGAGTGGATGGAAAAAAGTTGCTTCTTTATAAGGAGCAGCTTATAAAGATTCTCCGAAGAACCCTACATTTAACTTGTAAGCAGGGTTACACTCTCTCTTGTAACCTTTTGCATCATCTTCTTCGTTCTACCACACTTATCTACCCTACAGAATACTGCAGCGTGCCAGGTGGTTTTGACAAGCCTCCTTCTGAATACTTTCCTATCAAGGCAAGCATTTTCAATAATATAGGACTCAAGGATATGTTGGCTCCTTGTTTTAAGGGATTCAAAGTGTGATTTTGTTCTTGTGTTTAAAGGTGTCACTTTTTTGTTTTTAAAATGTATTAAAACTATTATTGGAATGTATGAAACTTGTGCTGTCACCGTGTGGAGAGCTAAAACTCCAGGTTTCTTTTCTATTGTTATGTGAAATAACTTGGTATGCCATAATTAACCTCCATAGTTCCATATAATTTTATTGCCAAATTAAATAGCTTCTCATAAATTTGCTGTCACCCTTATAGTGAGCTCAGTGAGTGCTCTTCAGGAAGACTTTTTTCAGGACTGATAATAAACGGGCAGTGTAATGTTTTCCTGTCAGTTTTTTACATATTATTTGTCAGCCCAGGTTTGGATTATTTATGCATTTCCTTTTAAATCTTTAAATTGTGTGCGTGTGGGGTTTTTTTGTTGTTGTTGTTTTTGTTTTTTGTTAACTTCTCAAATTGCTAAATAGATGCTGTTCTTTTCTAGGACTGGGGTAAACCCGGGGACTTGTGGAATCTGGGAATTCAGTGGCATGTTCCTTCCTCAGAAGAAGTGTCTTTTGCCTTCTATCTGTTGGACTCCTTTCTTCAGCCTGAGCTCATCAAACTCCAGCGTTGTGGAGATGGAGAACTCGAAATGTCTAGGTTGGTTTTCTTTTATAATCAGTTAATGTTAATTCATTTGCAGAGTAAAAAAATCTTTTGTGCCTTTCTCTTTTTATATATGCTATATCTAATGTATTCATTTTCAATATGTGTTTTGAAAATCTGCCATAAATGTATTTAGAAAACCATTTAATATAATATTGTGTAATAGAAAATTTGGCAACATTTATACATTTTAGATAGAAAAATTCTGGGTTATTTTTTCTAGTTTGTTTTTACTGCCTTCTACTTAGCAGTTTCACTTTTGTATATCTTTTGGAAAATGTGTGTAGGTGTGCCCCCTTTGAAAGGAAATGCCTGTTTTCCTAGATCCAGCTTAGATTTTATTGGATTGCTTCATTTTAGAAATTCACGTTATTGACATTAATATTAGAAAAATATTTCTGTGAGATTGTTTTTTTCTCTCCCATAGATATTTAACAAGTAATAGTTATTTGAAACCATTAGACTTTCATAGTTTGAGTCTTTGGAAGTTTCTAAAATAATAACAAGAAAATTAATATGTATCAAACACAGAAATCTGTAATAAGCATATTCAGTTGGAATGGGCTTGGAGAAAGAAGTCTGATTAACTAATGGCAGCTATATAGTATCTTGAACTGCTTTTTGGAAGTAAATGTTTAGCTAGTTCCATTTTAAAAAGATCGAATAAGCTGGAAAGTCTTCTGTAGCACTATTTTCCCTTTTGGTTAGTGGCAGTGATCTTTGGTAAAGAGGTGGTTAAATTAGGAATTGCTTCACAAAGGACAATTGATCGTTGTTTTTTGTGATTATTTAGAGCCTGTTTAAATGTAAGCAGGTCTACTATTAGCAATGAATAACTATTTAATTACCCTTTACTACTAGATTGGTAAACTGAAGATGTTTGCTATTTCTTTGCCTTAATTTTGTATATTCCCCACTTAATAAAGTTTTTGTATTAGACTCTAAAAGCCTTGTTAAATATGGATTAAGAGTCTTCTGAAGTATGGAAATATCTTTTATCTTTTCCAGAGATGATATTCTACAGAGTCTGACTATAGTGCACAACTGTTTAATTGGCTCAGGAAACCTCCTACCTCCGTTGAAAGGAGAGCCAGTTACTAACTTGTAAGTAAAAATAACTACTTTATTTTACCATTTGGCATATAAGTCTTAGTCACTTAATGAGTTACCTATTTTGTTCCTATTGATATTTCTGTATCACTTTAACCTTTTTATTTGTCATTGTTAGGTCAAAAACTCCTGAGGCAAAAATTTAGGTCTATAAACTTCTTGAAGACTTTATTCAGATTTTCATATGATACCAGGATAGAATAACTTTAGATGTTAGTCAATTTAAAAAATATCAATGTGGAGATATTAAGTTCATCTGTTAGTTTACTGAGTTAAGATAAATGCTCTTCTTTAAATAAGACAGAAAAAATAGTTCTTTTGTTTGGTCTGCAGTAAATATTAATTTGGGATTTCATAGCAAAAAAATACTGGGGTGTTTCTTAGTAAAAGTTTCTTCAATGTTTATTATTATTTTGAACTTTTTAGATCTATCAGTTTGCTTTAATGATTTTAAGTGCTTTATAGAGTATTCTTATTTTGAGTGAATATCTCAGTTTAATCCATCATTAGTGCTACCAGTTAAGCTGAAAAAATTGAGTTAGAATAAAATCAGCAGTATGTAATAACTAGCTTAATTATTAAGTACATAGATGCTAGTTTCAGTATACTAAGATCATTTTTTTTTTCAAGATCAAGATCTCATTACTGAGCAAGTTAATGAAAATCACATAAAAATGAGAAGGAGCCTCCTTTCCCCTTCAAAAAACACAAAGGGAGAATTATTTGCTGGTTTTACAACAAAAATCTTAAAAGGCTTCAAGGAGTGGCTTAAAAATGTGGCTTGCTTGTCATTCCCATATTTCGTATAGTCATTGTTTAGAGTTATATTTTTCCATAATTCCCACTTATTTCACTCTAAAAACTGTTTTTAGGCATGGAACTTATTAAATGTTTATTAGGTTTAAAAAGGAAAATTAGGGTCATTTCAGGTAAGTAAATCTGTTTTAAGTCTGCCTAGGAATTTGCTGAATTCTAGTAAAAGAACTTTTGTTTTTTATCAGTTTTACAGTTTAATACAGCAGTAGTATCAAAATTCATTTTTGTTAAAAGAGATTGATTTTAAACACTATTTTAAAATGAGAGGCCTACAGAAATTGTATTTTTTCCTGTAATCTTAACAGTGTATAATACAGTAAGAACTTGACCCTTTTATGGCATGCAAAAAGCTATTTCATATTTAACAAATACAGCACATAAGTAAGTTGAGTTCTACCTGAAGGTATTGACAAAATGAATTGTGGTCTTTAATTCAATAATTTATCTAAGAACAAAAGCATGTATCTTCCGTGTTAGTAAATTTTTAGTACTGAGTGATTATTAGGTTGCAGTGCTGCTAAGGAGGCTTGGAGGTTTCTCTTGCAGTTCATATAAGCATGTAGCTCTTTTTATGCCATGTGCACTTTAACAGTGAACTGAAGCAAGTCTATATCCTTTGAAATAAGTGTGCATCATACAAGGTTCATATATTTGGTTATTATAAAGCCAATAAGATCTTTATATAATGGAAAACACTTTTAATAAGGAAAAGAATATATTATAAACATTTTATGAATACCATAGGATATAAATAGGTAGATTGTTAGTCTATATTACTATGTATTATAAGTTATAAAATTAATCCTGAGCATCCATTATAGGCTTTCCCCAGAAATATTGAAAAGGAAAGGTAAATTTAGACTGACATGTTTTATGTATTAGGATTTTCACATTTAAAGTGAAAATTTAATAAAACATAATGAAGTAATATAAAATATTTAATAATAAATATAATTTTATATATTTAAAAATATAAAGTGTTTTCTAATATATTTAATAATATATAACAATGAAATAAAACATTAAAACTTCAAAAATTTTCAAAAATCATTGAATAATAACATTTTTAACGTGCTTTGTAGCTATACATATCTATGCGGATAATGATTACATTAAAGTAGAATTAAGAATAGCTGGGTGCGGTGGCACAAGCCTGTAGTCCCAGCTACTTGGGAGGCTGAGGTGGGGAGGATTTCTTGAGCCTAGGAGTTCAAGACCAGCTTGGACAACATAGTGAAAACCCGTCTCAAAAAAAAAAAAAAAAGCGTAGCTCTTTGCCTTTGAATTATCAAAAGAAGTAGTTTATTAAGTCTTCCTTTGACTTTTAAATAGTTCTTAATAGAGTCTTTTTCAATTTATAACTAAAACCACCTTCATCTGAAATTTTAACTTATTTTGGCAAAGTATGACTGTTTACATTTATTTCCTGTGCATAACATTTTGACTTTTTTTGCAGATGGTATATTAATTCTCACTTAAATAACATAAAATAGCCTTTAAAATTTCTAAAATGCTTATTCCAGTAGAGGTCAGTAATTGTAAAAATCTTTTAAATCTAAATTGATTTGAAAAAAAAACTAATAAAATAACGTCAATTGATGGTTCCATTATTCTGTGATACGAAATCACACTGCTTAGTGTGAAGAAAGAATATTTGTAGCAAATTCATGGAGATTATCAGCAGATCAATTTGAAACTACTAGAGGAAAAAGAAACTGATTTAGAGCTTTAGTTACTCCCTAGGAAATAGAGGGAAATGTACAAGGTAGCGGAGAGTAAAGGAGACACAAAATTGTGATGAATGTGTTAGTGTAATGCCTAAGGAAGTATCTCTTGTTAATAAATAATTTGGCTGTGGTATTATGAGACATTATGCATTTTCTGAAATACCAGACCAGTTTTGAAAGCACATAGCAACTCAAATGATTTTTTAAAACTTAAACTTATGGAAATCTTAATTATGTAAAATATTCTAGCTGCTATAATTTTTTGGGGGGGTCATATTACTCAGTATTAAGTTTGCCTTGTGCATGTATCAGTAGTATTTGTCTTCTGGAAAATTCTGGTGATAAAAAACTAGAAGCTTAGTGTACTTCGGAGTTTTCCTATAAGAAAATCTAACTTCCTAATTTTGTATATGGGATGGTCTTAAAATGTCATTGTTCAGGGAAATGTCTACTGAATGGGAAAACCTATTTTCTGTGCTATGTGATTAGAGACTGACAAAAAATAAAAAGCAAAGTCCCAAGTATAAAAGTAAATGATCTACCTTAGTGGTATCCAGGTTGTACTTTTGGACCTTTAGCAATCTGGGATTACTAAGTATCCTATAATTAAAACTTTATATATTAATAGTTTCAAAGGATGGGTATAATAAGGTCCGTTGAGGGTAATTAAGGGTAAATTTTTCTAGTTTAGTATGATTTAGAAGCATTTGAATTTTTAAGTTTTGTTAGATACCACAGGTTGTGGAATTAATCTTAAAATAGAACTTATTTTTTCTAGGAACCTTCAGTTAATGTTTTAAGAGAGATATTTGTTGTATAGTTCATACTCGTAGTTTTACCTTTATAGATGTGGAAGTAGGATTATGTCTTTCCAGGATAACACAGGAATTTTGGACACTTGCCTTTAATCCTGAAATCGTCTTAATTTCTCACTTTGCAGTCCACTCTCTATATAATCTTTTAGGTCTAACCAACTATCACAGGATGCATAAACTAACATCTAAAAAGAAAAACAGGGTTACTCAAGGTAGAGGAGTCATCATTTTCATCTCAAAATATTTACTTTTTGCCCCCTTTCCTCTGATAGATCTATTAAATCATTCTTAGTTAAATCATTCTTAGGATCTCAGCTTTTACTAACTTTTCAGTCAAAAAATTCATACTTAAGGTCTAATAGTGAGACCATTTCATTGATATGTGAAAGGATGTGTTGCTTATGCAATGAGGGGCAGGGCTAGCTAACCTCTCTTGGCACCTCCAGGAAACTACCCAGCTCTGCTGGGGGAGCTGCACACAGAAAAGGAAACAGTTACTACTCCACGGTGAGTAACCCTGTTTTCTCCTTATTTCACCTTCTGACTGTTTTCATTGATTTTTAAAAGCTTTTGTATGTCAGACATGGAAATAGTTCCTGTTCTCAGAGTTAATTTTAAATCTAGTAGTATGTAAGATTTCTCTTTACTTAGCAACCTTTATCCACTTGGTAGAGTGAGAGTAAGCTTTTCATTGTGTTTATAGCTATTATTGATACCTAGGATTGAATTGGATAAAGGAACACAAAAATAGGCCTAATTGTCTCTTGTGAAACACTTGTGCCTTGAAATGAAAAAACCTATTAGTGGCTTGGTTTTATATCTTTTATGCTGGTTTTTACTTGAGAAGATAAGGATTATTGGTATGAGTAGGATATTCTTTTACTGGTACACAGGAAGAAATTTATATTATTGTTCGCAGCTGTTTCATGACAGTTCATCTAGCCTCTTTTTGCATATGTGATTTGTATTATATATTTTGTCTTTATGTTATTAGTCATTTCTTCATTTTTTCACCATCCTTTTTATACCAGTGATATTTTCAGTTTCACTCTAATCAAATCTAAAGATTGCCATCTTGTGGTACAAATAACATAATTATCGAAAATTCATGTCTTTTTTTAGTGGCACAATGCACAAATGTTTGAACACATTTTATTATAAATAAGGTGGCCTGGAACTATCTAGGAGCTGTGGAGCTAATTTAACTTAATTGTTATTATATATGGTATTATTTACAATATGTTGTGTTCAAATTATTTTTCAGAATATATTTAGTTCCTGAGGTCAGATGATATTACTGTTTGCAAAAAGAACCGGTGAATGAGTAGGATGAATTTCACATACAGGGGGGAGGTGATGATGGTATTTGATTTAAATAGATATTGCTGTTATAGCTTTTAGTCAGAACATAGATCTGTAAATGTTGATGGCACGTTTAAGCCTATTCAGCTAAGATTATGTACATAACTAAAAGGTGCCAGAGCAATTTTAAGTATTAGAGTACAGTCTGGGCACTCCTACACCTAAAATGTGCCACAAAGAATTGCGAAGTTTTACTTAGGTACTGGATCGAGATTTCTTTTAGAAAATCATTCTCGTAAGTTCAGAAGAAATATTTACTGAAAATACCTATTTACACTTTTTGAGAAGCATTTAGTGTAAAGCATGTCAATCCAGTTGGAGTTTAATTGATTCATGGTTTATAAGAAGAAATCAAATTAAAGCCGAATCTTAGTGAATAAGCATAGGAAGAACTTGTGCATAAGAAGAAATAAAGCTGACATATATAGCTAGCTGGATATCTTCTATACATAGTCATCGCTCGGTATACTTCGGGGTATTGGACCCATGTGTATAACAAAATCTATGCGTACGCAAGTCCTACAGTCGACCCTGTGGAACCTGCCTGTACAAAAAGTTGGCCCTCCATATGCACAGGTTTTGCATCCTGAAAATACTGTATTTTTGAACTGCATTTGGGTGAAAAAAATCTACACATAAGTGGACCCGCGCTGCTCAAACCTGTGTTGTTCAAGGGTCAACTGTATACAAGAGATATGGAAGATGTGTTTTAATTCGGGTTTTAAAAGTATTGGAAGAGGATAAGACATTTTTATTTAAATATATTCTTTAATATTTTTAAATCTTGTACAGGATTTTTTAAGGAGTCAAGTGATAATATTTGAATTTTCTGATATGGAAACAATTCAAAGTGACACATGGATTTAAGAAATTAGTATCATAGTATCAAGTCTCTTAGATGAAACCTGTTTTTAAATGTGATTACAGTTACTAGAGCCAGAAATGCATTCAAAAAAAAAAACACTTCAAATTCTCAAGTGATAGTCTTTTTTGATATAGTAAAAATTGTGGAGAATAATTTGCTATGGAGATTGCTTTTTTAATCTTATTTGTACAATGCGACAATAATTAAAATTCATGCTTGATTCAATATTATATGGCATGAGGTACGCACTGGGTATAGTGAAAGTTGTATTTCTGCTTTGGAAGGCTACCCATGTTTATAGCAGCAGTGGGGAGGCAAGTATTCTCACATGACAGTCCGTGGCAAGCACTTGCCCATGCTCTAATGGGGGGTGGGGGTGGTAAACCTCCTACGCTTTATTCTTGTTACTCTCTGAACACAGGTCTTTTCTCTTTGGTGGAGAAATCTAATTTCAATAAAGAGTTGGAGTTCATTGTAAAAGAAGGAATCTGATTTTTTTACTCACTAGATTTTGGATATGTATATATTTTTTGATCATACACAGATATACAGGATGCTCAAGTTTGAAAGTCGTTGCCAAAGGTTGAAGCTTTATAAAATGAAATTCAAATTTTAAGAAGAATTTGATCTTTAAAGTCTCTGAAAAAGCAAGTTAGCATTTTGTATTATAAAGTATTAATGAGGCTGGGTGCGGTGGCTCACGCGTGTAATCCTGGCACTCTGAGAGGCCGAGGCGGGTGGATCGCTCAAGGTCAGGAGTTCGAGACCACCGTGAGCAAGAGCAAGACCCCGTCTCAACTAAAAAATAGAAAGAAATGATCTGAACAACTGAAAATATATATATGTAAAAAAAATTAGCCGGGCATGGTGACGCATGCCTGTAGTCCCAGCTACTTGGGAGGCTGAGGCAGAAGGATCGCTCGAGCCCAGGAGTTTGAGGTTGCTATGAGCTAGGCTGACGCCATGGCACTCTAGCCAGGGCAACAGAGCAAGACTCTGTCTCAAAAAAAAAAAAAAAAAATAGTATTAGTGAACTCTGAAATAAGTTATTGAAAACATTCTTTGTTTATACTCTGTAGGCTTGAGTTGAAACTTGAGGAAGTATTGTTGCTATTTTAGGCACTGGATTATGGTAGTGGACATAAATACCTGGCATTTTAGAAATTACAGTGTTATTACCTGTTATTTAGATAAATATCTGAATTCATAGCTGTCAAATATTAAGGTATAGATAACCCATTTAATTCAACTACTTTTGGGGTATACAATATAGCTGGGGATATGTCGATTTAAAAATAAGTGTTTTCTTTATTGTAAGTGCCATGCAGTTTATCGATGATGAGTAATAATAATAAAAGTCCCACTTATTAATTACCTCATGTTGACATTTGTGCTCGTATTTCCTCTTAAATAGTATCATCTCTTTGTTTAAGAAAAGTTATGAACAAATCTTATATTTTGAAATGTTGAAAATTAAAGTATATATTTCATTGAAGAAAATTTAGATTTCAGATATATAGATTCTTATTCTATAAAATCTGTTCTTGCATACTTAAAAACTGATTTTTTTAACCATTTAATAAATTTACTTAGGTATGGTTGTGGTAACATAATTTGTTGCAGTAGATCTTTAATTAGGAAACAATGTTTTTACATCTAAATTTCTTCAAAAGGAGTGGCATTTTACTGCAGACGTTAGGAGAGATCCATTTGGTTTTAAGCAGAAGAGTAATGATTATCTTGAGCTAGTCTGCTCTGTATGCTTCAGTAAAATTTTTGAGTTTTAACCATTATTGTTGTGAAGCTGACTTTTCTTTGTATAAAGTTTACTATCAGATTTAATCTTTTACATTTAAATGTTCAATACCAGTATTCCTTTGGGAGGTGAATTTTTGTTCTGAAGTCACTAAATTAATATGTTCTTTAAGATAAATAATATGGTTCTTACCAAAACCGATAGCATTAATCTTCAGAAGGCTAGAGTAAAGAATTGAAGTATTGAAGATGGGAAATCTGTTTTTCTTAAAAGAGCATTATTTTTGTTTTGATTTAAACAGTCTAGCAATGAGACTTTTCCCTTTAATGCTTTGTATTGATATTATTAATAAATGCAAGCACTCTTGTTTTTCTACAGGGTACCAAGTATGGTGTCCTTGGAAGAGACAAAGTTGTATACTGGACTTGAATATGGTATGTGAATCCTAACCCGGGCGTATCTGTGTGGGCTTTTTTTTTTTTTTTTAATCAGTTCTGCTACAAGGGTTAAAATGGAATAGTTTTGTAGTTATGATTTTTATAGCCTCTGTTTTAATAAATAAAATGAATATTAATTACACAGTAGTATCATTTTTGCTTTTTCTGAAGAAACTGGAAAGTTATATAAAGAATAGCCAATAAAAGAAATTAGGTCAATAAATCAGTATCTGAATAGTTTCTATGTGGAGAGGTAGGCTTTCATATCATAGTGGTCATTTATGCTTAAAATTTTTTCAGGATTTATGTAAAATACTGATGTAAATGGGAATTTTGTAACTTTATATTCCAATGATCTTTGTATCTTTCTACCATAGTAAGTTAAATATCAATATTTATGTAAAAATTTTATTGTGTTAATTTAATGTTCTCAATCTAACATTAATAGAAATTCAGCACACTTCCTTATTGCTGTATTAACATTAGAGTTAGTTACATACGTTAATTGCTAAGGTATAATTGTTTGCTTGATTTGGGTCACCCATAACTAATTAGAGAACCCTATGTATTTGTGGTCTCTAGTGACTAGAGCCTTTGAAATATTGGCAAAGATGGTTTTTCTGTCCCTATCCTCCTCACCTCCCCCACCTTCCTGCACAATAAAGTTATAAGCAGGTCATTTTATTATTATTTTGAGACAGGGTCTCACTCTGTTGCCCAGGCTAGAGTGAAGTGGCATGATCATAGTTCACTGCAGGCTTGAACTTCTGGGCTCAAGCAATCCTCCAAGCAGTTCATTTTAAATGTGGAGGTTTCAGAAGTTATTCTGTATCATGCCTAGCCACTTTGATAAAGGTGGATCCATTTGTTTTTTTCCTGGATATTTTATTCCTTTCTGACGTAAGCCATTGATACATTGGTCTGCAGAGCATTCAATGTCTAAAATGCCTTCTCTTATTTTTTAAAAAATAGATCTATCCAGAGAGAACCATCGAGAAGCAATTGCTAGGGTCATAAGGAAACTTCTCGGTAAGTATCATATCTGCATTTAACATATTTGTACTTAAGTATTTAGGAATTTTATTCTATAGCATATAAGCCTTTACTTTTACATTTTCTGTTTTAAATGGTGAGCATATTGGGGCAGCGATTTTTGTTCCCCTTAACTAATGGGTCCTTGACTAACAATGCATCGGGATTCTTAAAGTAGTTGAAAATAATTTTAACCAAATTCCTTTTTCTTCTCTCATTATAGACCACATACTTGATAATTCAGAAGATGATACAAAGTCATTGTTTCTTATCATAAAGGTACAATTGTTGTTTAATAGTTGCATAATTAATTATTAATATGATCAGGCTTGACTTGATGGCTTGTAAATAAAATTTGAAATTCTTTGACACAGATTATTGGAGACCTTTTGCAATTCCAAGGATCTCACAAGCATGAATTTGATTCCCGATGGAAAAGCTTTAACTTAGTAAAGAAATCAATGGAAAATCGGGTCAGTATTTTCACCTAAAAGTCTGAATTGATTTTTTTTTAAAAGATATATAATAATCTCTTGATATAGGGATTATTCAGCATAGAAAGGAAGTTTCCCTATAAGTAAAAATAGCAGATTTTAAAATATTATGTAAAGGCTGAAAACATGTTAGAAATCAAATGAGTTGTAGAAAAAATGTGTTTTCCTTAGAAAAATTCTTCAGTCATTTTCCATGAGGGTCTCTGAACTCTCAATGGGAATTTGGACAATAGCGTTCAGGCTGCCTTTTAAGAACTTGAAGGAATGAACAAACAGGAGGAATTGGCCACAGGCATGAATTTAAAGCATCGTATTTTATGTGGATCTGAGAAAAATTTATCTTGTATTATATTCGTGCTCCAGTGGAAGTCAGTATAAGCTTCTCTGGGAGCATGGAGGAAAGAGTACCTGAGTAAGATAGGAAGTGTTCACAGCAGTGTTATTTTACAGGAAAGTTTTACTGAACAAGGTTGTGTGAGTTGATTGTTTAAACAAGAGGTGCTAGGTATTTTAAAGAGAGGGAATGGCATGCTTTGGGGAACAGTGGCTGTAGGAAGGAGTGGTAGGAGATAAACTAGGTTGTTTGTAGTTTTGTTTGTTGTGAGAAAGTGCTCCAGTTTTGTATTCTGAGGTGGGGGAGTCATTAAAGGCTCGTAAGTAAATCCGATTTGAATATCAGAAAGATCAACATTCAGTTCACTAAATATTGAAAAGGTCTGCCATTGCTGTGAAAATTAAGTACAAAAAGACTGATACTGAAAGCAAGGAGGGCAGTTAAACTGCTTTAGTCCCATGTGAAAAAACAGAATCAAGTCACTAGCATTGGAATGGAGATAAGGTGTTTTGGAAAAGTTCGAAGGTGAGGCTTGATGATGAATGAGATACGGGTGTGAAAGAGGACCAATCTTTGAGTCTCGGGTATCTGCCTTTGGAGACTGGATGGGAGATTATGTGGTACAAGCTTAAATGAGAATTTTTGGAACTATAAAATGTCGTATCCTGTAGTAAACATATACAGTTACCCTGAAAGGCATTTTATAAATGTAAGAGAGTTAAGCAGTTTTCTTAGGCTATATTTATCTTTTTTTTTTTTTTTTTTTTTGAGATAGAGTCTCACTCTTTTGCCCGGGCTAGAGTGCCGTGTCATCAGCCTAGCTCACAACAACCTCAAACTCCTGGGCTCAAGCGATCCTCCTGCCTCAGCCTCCCGGGTAGCTGGGACTACAGGCATGCGCCACCATGCCTGGCTAGTTTTTTCTATATATTTTTAGTTGTCCAATTAATTTCTTTCTAATTTTTAGTAGAGACAGGGTCTCGGTCTTGCTCAGACAGGTCTCGAACTCCTGAGCTCAAACAATCCACTCACCTCGGCCTCCCAGAGTGCTAGTATTACAGGCGTGAGCCACCGCACCCGGCCTATATTTATACTTTTAATACTTAACTGAATAATGACCCAACTGTGTTGTTCTGCCATGCATGGATCCATTAATAAACTGTCATAGAAAAACAGGGCATTGGATGAAACATTTAAAAGAGGGATATTTTTACTATTAGCCATAAAATTAATTGAGATAGTATATTTTAAATGTAAGCCTCATGGCTTTAGAATGAATAAAATACCACCACCATTTGCCAGTCCACTATGGTCCTTTTTAAAACTAATTTTTCATTAAGGGATTTAGAGGAATCCATTGTTAAAGTCATTTAGGGAAAATGTTGTGGTGTTTGCTCTTTTGTTTTCCAGCTCCATGGGAAAAAACAACATATCAGAGCACTTTTGATTGACAGAGTAATGTTGCAGCATGAGGTAAATATCTTTTTTAATCATAGTGACTTTTAAAAAGCCAGTTTGCCAGATGAATATTTAATTATGTTTAATTAAGTGATCCTTTAGTAAATACTTTGAGGTTTGATTTACTTTGTTTTCTTAGCTACGAACACTAACTGTTGAGGGTTGTGAATACAAAAAGGTACATCAGGATATGATCAGAGATCTTCTGCGTTTATCTACCAGTTCATACAGTCAGGTAAGCCTTAACCAAATACTCTGCCTTCGTCCTCCCTCCTATTTTATTGCATGCAATCTAAATATCCCCAGTTAATAAGGCAGTGTAAATAATTTCTCCCATAGGTCAGAGCTAGGAAGTAAGAAAACCAGAACCAAAAGCTAGGCCCTCTCAACTCATATTGGCATAGAAGAAAATACCTTTCAAATTGCAAATATATTCAAACTAATTTTGCTAGTCATTTTTTATAATGTTTAATTTTGTTGTTTGTAATTGCTTCTCAATTTTTCATTTAAAGTTGAAAGATAGTGCTAGTGTGATGTTGAAGACCAGACTATGAAAGCCACTTAATTCCTCCTAGACATTATGCTTAGGTTTTAGAAACCTGCTGCAATGCTAAGGGTAGGGTTTGTGCTTTAAGATACCGTAGGATGAAGAGATTATCTCCAAGTACAGAGATGTGGAAAAAGCAAGAGCTTCATGTACAACCAATTATTCTATCTTTGTAAAACAATGTTAATCAAGTATATAGGTAAGAGCATCTAAAATCTGAAAATCCAAAATCTGAAACTTTTTGCTCAAAGGAAAAAAAAATGTCCAACATGATGCTCAAAGGAAATGCTCATTGGAGCATTTTGGATTTCGGATTTTCAGATTTGGGGTGCTCAGTAAGTAAGTATGTAATGCAAATATTCCAAAATCCCCCTTGAAACATTTACTGGTCTCAAGCATTTCAGGTAAGGAATACTCAACCTGTAACTAGTCTGTAACCTGGACACTTGTCCCAAAGTGATGTTTCAAAGAGTTTGAAATATTTACAATGTGTTGCTTGGATACTATAATCAGTTATTATCCATCACTGTTTAAATAGTTCATTAGGTTATAAATTTATACTGAATCTTTTGTTTGGGATCCAAATATATGGGGCTATACTTGAGGTTTGCATTGAAAAGGTGAAGTTGTTCTGTGTCTCTTTTGCTTATTTAAGTTCCTTCTGGAAAGTTTTTAGTTTTCCTTGTGTGGACAGAAAAGAAAATGTGACTCTTATTAAGAGTAACTCAGAATAAAAAGTTTAATAGTCCCCTGATTCCTTTTAGCCATGATACTGAACAAATGCATATCAGTTTCATTCTGTCTCCCCTTTCTCAAAAGTATTTGAACCAACATCAACCTAATGCACAGATGTGCTTAGTGATAATGTGCTTTCCTTTTCATATAAAGATAATCATTTGTTGTTCTTGTTAATTAGAAAAACATTTAAATTATCATCAGTCGTTTTTGGTGATTCATTTAGAAATCTTTTATAGTTTGTCTACTGTTTAATAAAAAGTCCTTTGTTAATAATACTTTCTCCAGGTCAGAAATAAGGCTCAGCAAACATTTTTTGCTGCATTGGGAGCATATAACTTCTGTTGCAGAGATATCATTCCCTTGGTTTTGGAGTTCTTACGGCCTGATAGACAAGATGTCACACAACAGCAGTTCAAGGTATAGAGTTTTTTTATGTTTTACTATGAAAATTTTCAAAAGTTGAAAGAATTCTGTAGTAAACATCCATATATCCACCATTCAGAGTCTATATTTAAAATTTTGCTATGATGTTTTATTATTACCTATCTGTTCATCTTTTTTTATGTATTTCAAACTAAGTTGAAGATATCAGTACAATTCACCTTTAAACAGTATAGTCATTTTTTCTCCCTAATTATTATTTACTTATGTTTGTGATCAATGTATAAGACGCAGACTTCCCGGAGGAAAAGAGCTTAACTTGTACTCTAATGGGTAGTCTGGCTGGTCTACGAGAGGGAGGACAAAAGATCAGACAGTTTAGAGTAGCATCACCAGCATGAAGGAAGGGCCTGAGACAGGAACAAATGTGGTAAGTACATGAGTGAAAGCTTAAGTGATTAGAGCAGAGAAGGAAAAAATGACACAAATAAGGCAAGTACTACATCCCACAGTGATTTAATAAAGTATAGGTAAGATATAATGATTCCTTACACCATCAGATAGAAAGAAATTGAGAGTGATTTAGGAGAGAGAATGGATAGGACTCGGTGATTGAATATGGGAAAACTGAAAAAAGGAGATGTTGAACTTACTAAGCTTTTGGATTGTAAACTAGTTATAGGGCACATCAGAGAGAGAGACTAGGAGAATAGATGATGAAACAGTTTGTTTGGACAAGTTTAATTTCAAGTGGTTCTTATAAACTAAGAGCTAGTGTCAGGTATGCACTTAGATATCTGAGTATAAAGGTACCATTTCTGGGTATATTGAAGACAATTGAAATTTTTTTGCATGGGTAAGATAAGCCTGGCGGGTGAGTGAGAAGACGACCAAGGGGGCATGTATTGACACTTCTTTAGAAGCCAAATAGAAGAGCTGGCTGACATGGGAGAGATTGGAAAGGTATCAAGAAATGAGGAGGAATGACTCCTCAGAAAGTAAGGAGCCATCTTTCCAGAAGGAAGACTCAGTCAGCAGTGTTAGTTGCTTTATGGAGATAATTAAGATGAGCCCTAAAAATGTTCCTTTAAGTTAGCTTGTGAGACAGAGGTGCCAGCAAACTATCACCCAGGTTGCTTGCTTTTATAAATAAAGTGCTGTTGGAACACAGACATGCCCATTCCTTGACTCTGTATGGCTGCTTTCATGTTACAGTGTCAGAGAAGAGTAGAGACAAAGACCAGATGGATTGCCCTTTATAGAAAAAGTTTGCCAACTACCTCCACCCCATATAGATGTGTAATTCAAGAGCGTTGTAGAAGGTCTAACTCACTGGATGTCATGTTGTTGACTATGTTGAGAGCAATTTAAATGGATAAAATCAGAGAGGTCAAGTAAAATCAAAATGGACAAATATATGTTGGTTTAACAAAATCAAGGTTACTGGTGACCTTATGGAGAACCCATAGAGTAAAGTGGTATATAGGGTAAGAAGCTAGATTGGAATTAAGTTAGAGTGAAATTGGAAATAACAAAATATTTTGATATACTAATAGCTATTTTTTATGAAAAAAAGGGGTACCTTAGAAAGGATACCTGCTTTCAACAGAATGATTCTTATTAATTGGACTTTCGAGTGAAAAATAGACAGTATTATTAAATAATCTAGTTTTTATAGATGTAATAAAATTCTTGGCAACCAGGTGTTAACTACTACTTAATAAATTATTTCAAACATTAGGCCCTAAAATACTGAGAGTGGCACATTTCATGGCCTTTATGATATAGTAGAAGAAAACAGAATGGTATTTATATTCTTAGAAATATCCTTACATTTCTCTATTACCTTATTAATAGCCATTCTTTGAGCAAACACTCTATTAAATGACTTACAGAAAATATTAGTGAATGCTACTTAAATGTCATGTTCAGGTTTATAAAAGTAACATTTTAAATGTGTGAACCTATTTACTAAGCAATATTAAACATATGAGTAATCAGTACAGATTTAAAAATAACATGTAGATACATTGGCTACAGCTAAACAATGCCTCTTATTTCCTGTATAAACATACTTATTTCCTACAGGGTGCCTTGTATTGTCTTCTTGGAAATCACAGTGGTGTGTGCCTGGCAAACCTTCATGATTGGGACTGTATTGTACAGACTTGGCCAGCAATTGTTTCTTCAGGTCTTAGCCAAGCAATGTCCCTGGAGAAGCCATCAATAGTGAGACTGTTTGATGATCTTGCAGAAAAGATTCATAGGCAATATGAAACAATTGGCTTGGACTTCACAGTAAGCAAAATCATTTTTTTCATTCAAATTTTAGTGGAAATACTGCTTTGTTAAAATGCTTTTTATTTTTCTTGTATTTTTTTTTTCAGTAATAGTATTCTTAACATTTGATCCTAATGTTCTTTTAAAAAGCATTTATATATTTCTTTTTTGTACTTTTAGGGATCATTATTATAGATAATAGGGTGAAGTAGCAAGTTGGAGCATGGCCTGGAGAGATCCAGGTGCTTTTCTACCAAGAGGCTACAAAGAGTTATTATGTTGTTGTAATTTTATGTGTGTCCATGCTTTCATTTTTTAAAGAGTTAGTTATATTTTAGGAGGTTAGACATACTTACCAAAGTCACAAAAGATTCACCACTGGGTTAATAATTTATAGTAAAGGAAATTAAAATTGGATAATGTGACAAATGAAAAAGTAAAGAATATAAGGTTCAGTGGTGCTTACATGGAGAGAGATAGCAGATTATCTAAGAACTTGCAAATTCGCATTCACACTCCATGAGGATGTGGGGTGGGGATGGGTAAAGGAAGGGTGAGCATAGGTGAATCCCCCTTTCTTAAAGTGATTGTGGTTGACGTCCCTACCCAGGTTTAAAAAATCACTGCTCTAAGTCAGGCTTGGTGGCTCATGCCTATAATCCCAGCTCTCTTGGAGGCTGAGGCAGGAGGATTGCTTCAGCTCAGAAGTTCGAGACCAGCCTGAGCAAGAGCCAGACCCTGTCTCTACGAAAAATAGAAAAATTAGCTGGGCATCATGGTGTGCACCTGTAGTCCCAGGTACTTGAGAGGCCGACATAGGAAGATCACTTAAGCCCAGGAGTTTGGGGTTGCAGTGAGCTATGATGATGCCACTGCACTCCACTTGGAATGAAAGAGTGAGATTCTGTCTCAAAAAAAGAAAAAAAAAATCACTGCTCTAAGTGTATTCCTTTTAAATAAAATAGGCTTGCTATTTGCAACTGTCATTAGATTATGTTTTCTTTTTTAGAAAAAAAATTGAGATATAATCCACATACTCTTTTAACATGTACAGTTGAATACACATGTATTCTCAATAGTATATATTCACAGAGTTATGTAACTACTCCAATTCTAGAACATTTTCATCAGCCAAAAAGAAACCCTATACCCAATAGCAGTCGCTTCCCATTCCCCCACACTCCAAGTCCCTAGAAACCACTAATCTTTCTCTCTTGATGAATTTGCCCATTATTAGATATTTCATATAAATAGAATCATAAAATATGTGAAATTTTGCATCTGGCTTCTTTCACTTAATGTTTTCAGGGTTCACCCATGTTGTAGTATGGGTCAGAACTTAACTTTTTTTCCTGCTTTTTTCTTTTTATTGAGATTCCAAAATCATGCATCGCAATAGCGGAATTACTTCAACAGTCAAAAAACCCCTCTATCAACCAGCTCTTGCTTAGCCCAGAAAAAATAAAAGAGGGACTTAAACGCCAACAAGAAAAGAATGCTGATGCCCTAAGGTAATCCATGAATGGTCTGCTAAGGTAGATGACATCTTTTAAATATCTCTAAAATATGGATGTACCCTAACTACTTACTGATTTTTACACATTGACTTCTGAAAAAATAAAAAAAATTGGGAGATAATTGTTGCAAAGATCCGTACTTTTCCCTTTTAACTGTGGAAGTAGAAAACACCATCTTAAAAACAGAGTTACTTTATAGCATATCTTTTTTTCAATGTGAATTCTTTTTGATTTTTTATAGATAGTAATATTGAGAAACAGCATAATTGGTAATTGGTACACATACTAGTCATTAAATCCTGAATTCAAGTTCGGCATGTGTATCGCTTGTAGCTTTTATAATAATTACTTTTTGATCAAATTTGGTTATCAGCATATTAGTTAACAGTTTTTGGATTCTTGGAACCAGATAACACTCAAGCGGGAGCCTTCTTAACTTGATTTTGTCTTTGCTTTATAATTATTCCTACTGACCGATTTCTAAAATGTCTTTATAAGTAATGAACTCTTAGAGCCTATTTAATATATTTGAGATACCTGGAGTATCTACATAGATAGACCACTCCTAATTAATCGATTACTACTTACAGATTTACTACTGAATGTCCACTTGGGAACAGTTGAGTTATTCCCTGTACCTAGCCCTTCATGTTCTTTTCGCAGCATCTCTGTTCACCCATCTGCTTTCACTTTGTCTTGCTTCTCACCAGGTGCTTTATGATCTGGTGATGAGATGTAGGGGGAAGAGGGTGAATTTAGCTGGAATTTGAATTTCTATGACATTATTTGATGTTCATCTTAGTATCACAGTAATACAATACATCACCTGGAATTTTTTCTTTTTAAGGAACTATGAAACTTTGGTGAACACTTTGCTGGATGGTGTGGAGCAAAGAAATCTGTAAGTGCAGAAAGTGTTTGTAATTCTTAAAGCGTTTCTCCTAAATACTATAGGGGTTTTCTATATCAAAGGCCATGAATAACTGTATCACAAAAAATGTACTCTGGTTTGTGTATTTAGAAGGTGATTAGGCGGGAAAGAGAGGGAGGGGAAGTGTAGTGTTGATAGGAGCAGTGTTCTTCAATAGACCTATTTTAATTCTCTAGAAATTTAAAATTATGTTTCAAATACGAATTTTTTAAAAAGTGGTTTTATGTGTAATAGGCTTTGTCATTTTTCCCTCTTTTTAAGGCCCTGGAAATTTGAACATATAGGAATTGGGCTTCTGTCTCTACTCTTGAGAGATGACCGAGTGTTACCTCTTCGTGCCATACGTTTTTTTGTTGAGAATCTCAACCATGATGCAATTGTGGTTCGAAAGGTAGATACCTTATTTTAGCTATAATCTTGGGTTTGAGAATATTTACTTCACTTGACATCTTTAAGTTCTTCACAGACAATACACACTTATTAAATACTTTGAAGTGTATTGATTCGAAGTCTCCCTCTGTTGATTCGGAGATGATAATGATTCATTTAACAAATCTATGAGGATGTATTTAGGCACTATGCATTTTAACACTGGGGATATGGCAGGGAGCAAGTTTATAGGCTCATAGGAAAGATTGACTTCGAAAAATTAGAAAATAGGGTGTGCAGTGTTTCAGGAGAGGAAAGAAGTCTGAGGATACAACTTTTTGGTTTTTTGCTCTCAAAATATTAGAGGTGAGGTGCAGGGGTTGGGGTGTGCTGGCCTAGGCTAATACATCGGAGAAAGACATTTAAAAAGACAGGCTAAGATTTGAAGAATGAGCAGATACTGGATTAACAACAAAAGAGTCAAAGTTTTCTAGGCAGAGAGACTAGCACATGTGAAGTTCCTAGAGTAAGGACTACAAATGACTCATTCCAAGTCAGAGTTAGCACTCATATGGCTGTGCCACCAGATGTTAATGGCTAAGGTGATTTCGAAAGAAACTGAATCCAATTCTGCTTTGAGTGAAGCAGGCAACCATTTAAGAGATAAAAAAATTTTGAGACATGTATACCTTCCTGTGTTTTTTCTAGATGGCTATCTCAGCTGTGGCTGGTATTCTCAAACAGCTAAAAAGAGCTCACAAAAAGCTGACCATTAACCCCTATGAAATCAGTAAGTACTACCAAAAGCAATTAAGAGTGCTTTTCAGGCTGGGCATGTTGGCTCACACCTGTAATCCTAGCACTCTGGGACGCTGAGGCGGGAGGATTGCTTCAGCTCACAAGTTCGAGACCAGCCTGAGCAAGAGAGAGACCCTGTCTCTACTAAAAATAGAAAAATTAACTGGGCGTGGTGGTGTGCGCCTGTAGTCTCAGCTACTGAGAAGGTTAAAGCAGGAAAATGGCTTGAGCCTGGGAGTTTGAGGTTGCAGTGAGCTATGATGATACTATTGCACTCTAGCTCGGGTGACAGTGAAAAAGAGTGCTTTTCAGTAAAACTGAGAAAATTTCCTTGAAATGCATAAATTATATTAATAGTTCTTTAGCTCAAATATTCTGTGGATATTATCAGCTGGGCATGGTGGCTTAAGCCCATAATCCCATCACTTTAGGAGGCTGAGACAGGAGGATCACTTGGGGGCCAGGAGTCCGAGACCAGCCTGGGCAACATAGTAAGACCCTGTCTATGCAAAAAATTAAAAAGTTAGCTGAGAGTGGTGGTGCAGGCCTGTAGTCTTACCTACTCAGGAGGCTGAGGTGGGAGGGTTGCTTGAGCCCAGGAGTTCGAGGCTACAGTGAACTATGATTGTGCCACTGTACTCCAGCCTAGGTGACAGAGTTGAGACCCTGTCTAAGGAAAAGAAAAAAGAAATAGTATTATGAAAGAAACATTCGATGTAGTAAAACTAGTAATAAGTATTTTAAAAAATAGATCGACTCTTCATATCTTCATAATACATGTACCTTTTGCACACTGCAGGCAAATATTCCACTACTTCATGTTATTTATCTCACCCACTAAACAGTTACCACATTAACTGCCATGTATTTAACTCATGCTAGTTTTGAGCCCAGGACTTTGGGAAGCATATGTAACTCACACGTCTCTTTATCTTGGGAGCAGTGTAAACTATTTTTCAAGTTGCATATAAATTACGTACAGAAAACAATAAAAAATAACACATTTTTCATTAAATTTGAAAGGATCATTTTGTTTTTGAAGCTTTAATTCTATTTTCATAATGAAACACCATGGCCCCAAGGGAAAATTTTTTTCTAGTGTGGCAATGTGTTATATTAGTTATTTATCCAACCATATTTCAAAGACTTAAAATACTCTTATCAATTTGGTGAGCTTTTGTCTCTGGGTGTGGGATTAAGGGCAAAGTTAATTTTCTTCTTTATACTTTATTATCAGAATTCTCCAAAAGAAAAAAATGTTTTTTTCACCCTACAATCCAATCCAGGATTAAAACATTACCTGTAGTTGTCATGTCTCTTTTAATTTCTTTTTTTGGGGGGGGGGTGACGGAGTCTCACTCTGTCACATGGGCTAGACTGCTGTGGCATCAGCCTAGCTCACAGCAACCTCAAACTCCTGATCTCAAGTGATTCTCCTGCCTCAGCCTCCTGAGTAGCTGAGATTACAGATGGGCACCACCACGCCTGGCTAATTTTTTCTATTTTTAGTACAGAGAGGTCTCACTTTTGCTCAGGCTGGTCTCAAACTCTTGAGTTCAAGCTATACTCCTGCCATGGCCTCCCAGAGTGCTAGGATTACAGGTGTGAGCCACCACACCCACCCTTCTTTTAATGTCTTTTAGTGTAATGTTTAATCCTAGATTGGATTGTAGAGTAGAAAAAATGTTTTTAATTTTTTACTTTTGATTAAAGGACATTCAGTGGGACAATTGACAAAGTTTGAATAAGGTCTGTTGATGAAATAATAGCACAGTGTCAATGTTAACTTTTTGATTTTGAGAATTTTGGTTATTTTAGAGAATGTTTACAGTTCACACTCAAATGGTTCAATAAACGTGTGTGGTGGGGGAGAGACAATGTCAAAGCATACATTATAAGATGTTAAAATTTAGAGCGTCTGGCTGAACAATGTATAAGAATTCATTGAGCTCTGTAAGTCTAAAATTAATTCAAAGCTAAAAAGTTTCAACAAAATTAATCCTTCTAATTTGGGTAAAAGGGATGAACTCTGTATAATACTTGATTTTCTCCCTGCTAATAGCCATCCCAACACCATTTAGTGCATAATCACATCTTTTCTTCTCTGGTTTGAAATGCTCCCTTAATTGCGTGTGTGTGTGTGTGTGTGTGTGTGTGTGTGTGTGTGTGTGTATGGTTTTGCCTTGAGAGAATTTTAAAAGAGTCTTGTTATGAAGGAAAAGTTGCACTATTACTATTGATTGAAAGTTGAGAGTAATGCTTGGATGGATGTTTTTAAATTCATTGAACGTCATTGTCTTTTCCTTAGGTGGACATCCTAAACCCATCCAAATTCTTGCTGGTGATAGGCCTGATAATCATTGGTTGCATTACGATAGCAAAAGTATACCAAGAACTAAAAAAGAATGGGAGTCATGTTGTTTTGTGGAAAAAACTCACTGGGGATACTACACCTGGCCCAAGTAAGTTGTAACTTGCCATGTACCCTATCTATCATTAAAAAGCCTTTCATATAATTGTTTTATCATATTTGGATTTCTGGGGAGGTTCAGAGGCACTTGAAGGTTTTTCCCTCTTCCCTCTTCCTTTCTTTCTTTTGCTCCTGCCAATGCTACGCCTCATTCCTGCCTCTTTCCTTGTACCAAAACACTTAGCCTTTCTTAATCCTAGTATGATATGGCTGAGGATGTTAATATCTGCTCTAAATTATATTCCTACTTATTAATACACATGCCTAAACCAGCCCAGAGAACTACTTCTTTGTCTTTTGTTATTGATTCCAATGATTTGTCATTAGGACACAGTGATCTGATAGGTTTTTAAGGCTCAGACTGTTACTGATGTACTCATATCTCCAAACTTAGCATCTAGTTAGAGTTCATTAAAAGTGCCTTCTAATTGCTTTCTATCCATGAAGCTCTAGTATTTTTTTCTATGCATATTATAAACATAAACTCTTACTGTATAGGAATATGGTTGTTTATGCTGGTGTGGAAGAGCAGCCTAAGCTTGGCAGAAGCAGGGAGGATATGACAGAGGTAAGCATTCTGTTTCACCATGGTTCAAATGGCATCTTATTTTTGGCCACGGATTTATCTCAGTCTCAGCTTAGGTCTTTTTTTTTTTTTCAATTTGTGTATTTTAATATAGCACTGAGTAAATACTAGTGCACATGTAACCCTCTCGCCCTCTCTTCCCCTTCTACTAGGGCCTGTTGACACAGATCTTGATATATCTAAAGTTACTCTCAAGTTACTACGTCATTTAGCGCACTCCCTTTGGGAACTGCTTTATTTAGTTAGCTGCTAGTTCCTTGTATCAGTTTTGTCTGAAACAAGCTTCTTGAAGGAAAAGATAATGACTGATGTTTAGTTTTTTATTGCATATATATGATGGGCACTCAGTAAATAGATGTTTGTAGCTTTGGTTTTTTTTGTTTGTTTTGTTTTGTTTTTTTGAGACAGGATCTCACTCTGTCGCCCAGGCTGGAGTGTAGTGGTGTGATCATAGTTCACTACAGCCTTGACCTCCTGGCTCAAGCAATCCTCCCCACCTCAGCCTCCCGAGTAGCTAGAACTACAGGAGCAGGTCACTGCGCCTGGATAATTTTTTTTTTTTTTGTACAGATGGTGTCTTGTTATATTGCCCAGGCTGATCTCAAATTTCAGGCTTCAAGCGAATCCTGCCTGGGCCTCCCAAAGTTCTGGGATTACAGGCATGAGCCACCACTCCCAGCCAAGAGTTTAGTCAAAACTTAGATTTCACTGACCTTATTTCACATTGAAAGTTGACAAAGGGTTTTAAAGTCTATGTTTTCCTCAAATTAATGTTATGTAACTTTTATGTTCTGGTTCAGAACAAAGCTTGCCTTTTAACTTTTGGTGTTACGTAAATATGGAAATGATTTCTTAAGCTTTGATTTATACCTTTGGGGGATTTTTTTAAATTGCTTATCAGGGGACACAGTAGCATTGTCTTCATTTCCCAAGCAAAATACTTGTTGGTTTTAATTCACAGTGTAAGAAATGAAACCCCAAACTTAAGAATCTGAAGGAAAACTTTTAGCTATATTTATGGATGTAGCATTTTTATGGGGAGATATGATTTTGGTTTTAGAAAGCATTATAGTCTCTATAAGAACTGGATAAAAACAGCTTGCTGTTGAGTATCAAAATCTTATAATTGAATTTTAACTTTTTCAGAATCATGTTTTTAAATAGATTGTAAACCCTGAATATTGTTTTCTTTTTTAACTTTGTAGGCAGAACAGATTATATTTGATCATTTTTCTGATCCTAAATTTGTTGAACAGTTAATTACTTTTCTATCTTTAGAAGACAGAAAAGGAAAAGATAAGTTTAATCCACGACGTTTTTGCCTCTTTAAGGTAAATATATTATTTATATATCCTCTTCGTAAAGCTTAGTGACTGTTCAGTTTCTAGGTTCATATGTTTTAAATACTTAATTTGACGGCAGCCATCATCTTCATCTAAAATGGCACTGGAATTTACACCAGTCATATATTGATCTTGGCTTAAGGTTGGAGACTCATTAAAAAAAAAAAAGAAGCAAGCTTTTTAGTACAGTTGGCCGTCCTTATCCGTGGGTTCTGCATTCATGGATTCAACCAACCACAGATCAGAAATGTTCAGGGCAAAAAATGGATGATTGTGTTTGTACCGAATATGTATAGACTTTTTTTCCTTGTCATTATTCTCTAAACAATACAGTTTAGCAATTATTTATGTAGCATTTGCAATGTGTTAGGTAGTATAAATACTCTAAAGATGATTAAAAATAAGTGAGAAGATGTGTATAGGTTATATGCAAATACTGCAGCATTTTATATATAAGGTACTCAAACATTTTCATATCCTTGTTGGAGGTTGGGAGGTCTTGGACCCAGTCCCCTACAGATACCCAGGAATGACTATCTTTAATGTTTGTAATTAGCACTAGAAACAAAAAACCAAACCCCAAAATATATGCATTTCATGTTTACTTACTTCTTTGAGGTATAATAGTTTTAATGTCAGAATGATTAATGTCTGTTTCCTTGGTTACATTTTAATGTGATATATAAAATAGTATTCTCATCATTTTAACTTAGAGACATTGTTAAAGCAGTTAGTTCTAAAGTGGAGAACACCTGAAGTTTTTAAGTACAATAATAACATACAAAATAATTATAAACATATTATAATTGAAATGATAGTCATTTGGGTACTGAAAAACGTTCTTTTTTTTGTTTTTGTAGGGTATATTTAGAAATTTTGATGACGCCTTTCTGCCGGTTCTGAAGCCCCACCTAGAACGTTTGGTTGCAGATTCACATGAAAGCACCCAGCGATGTGTTGCAGAAATTATAGCTGGTTTAATCAGAGGTTCTAAGCACTGGACATTTGAAAAGGTGATGTATTCATCTGTACAGCACATTTCCTGTTAAAGCTACATTAGTTATTTAGGTAGCAATTCCCAAGACATTAGATACTGATACTTAAAATATGAAATGTTCAATTCTATAAAATGTGCAAAATATGTATATGTTGCTTTTGAGTACAGGTCACAACCTAATGGTCTATTGGGAATATTCAGTATCGTTACAATTTTGAAATATTTGTCAACATTGGGGGAAGAAAATCAGGACATGCCATGTTTACAAAAAGAATTCCAGTTTCTCTTAAAAAAGAGGAACATCCTGGAACACCGGTGCCACATTATTGCCCTGCGTATCAGTTGGCTAGTTCTGCACATGGGCTTTTCCCTTCATGAAATCACTCCAGCTTCTCTCTTTCTGTCTTTTTTTTTTTGAGACAGGATCCTGTTGTTGCCCTGGCTGGAGTACAGTAGTGCAATCATAGCTCACTGCAGTCTCGAACTCTTGGGCTTAAGCAAACCTTTTGCCTGTGCCTCCTGAGTAGTGAGGACTTTAGGTGTGCGCTACCATGTATTGCTGATTTTTCTATTCCAGCCTCTCATTAAATCTTTTCTCCTAGCCTCCTTGCTCATCTATATTACTTGTCTAGTCTTGGAGACAATTTGAGTTTGACATACCCTTTTTAGACTAGCCCTCTTTTTAATTGTAAGACTAGTTTTTACACACCTACCCTATAGTTCTTTGTTACCAAAATACACTAGGTTGAAAATAACCTGGTCAAATGTCAGAAATACTGTATGTAAGGTAGATCCCTATTTCTTCAAAGCGAAAACACAAATATGCTTTTTGGCCAACTTTTAGGAAAAATAAGAACACTTTTGCTCACATGAAACAATAGGAGGACTATCAATACTTTTACTTACAGGAAACATTTTTTTGGAGAGACAGGGTCTCACTATGTTGCCCAGGCTGGTCTTGAACTCCTGGCCTCAAGTAATTCTCCTGCCTTGGCCTCCCAAAGTGCTGAAATTACAGGTGTAAGTCACCATGCCCAGCCAGGAAACAATTTTACTTAAACATGTCACACCCGTTCTTGTCATCCTATTGCCACTTGAGTTACCTGGCTCGCTCGCTCACTCTCTCTCTCTCTCTCTCTCTCTCTCTCTGTGGGGGGGGGGGGGGGGGGGGGGGGGGGGGGGGGGGGGGGCGGGGGGGGGGGGGGGGGGGGGGGGGGGGGGGGGGGGGGGGGGGGGCTGGGGGGGGGGGCTACCCGCGGGGGCGGGGGGCTCGGGGGTGGAGCCGGGGCGCCTCGCCCGCCGCTCGCTCGGCGCTGAAACCGCTGCTG
>CAUYSK010069951.1:0-29980 GCA_963575035.1 Avahi laniger | reverse complement strand
CACAAGCATATGTTTTAATATGGCACTCCCCTACTCAGTAGTCACAATGACATCAAATAAATTCCAAGTACTGTAGGCTGGTTTCAATGCTCATGGTTTGGCCCTAACTAGCCTTTTAAAGTTTTCCTCTTGTGAAGCATAATAACACCCTGCTGTCAGGCTGATAATTCTTATAGTCCTTCTGTTCTCTCAGTTCTCCTTCCAAAGCCTGACATTATTATCTCTAAATCTCGTCTCTTGACACTTACAGTGGCAGAGTACAAAGAGGATTGTTAGACAGTCAGGACACTTGGTTTTTACTCCTGATCATTCTCTACATCTACCATGTGAACTTGGGAAATATCTAAGTATTAACATTTATTATTGAGCACTGTCAATGAGGAAATCTTTGTGTTTGCAGGTTTGACAATAAATCATATCAATAAAATATTTCCTGTCCCTGAGTATTTTATAGCTCCCTGAGAGACAAAGATAGATATATACATGGTGAGCACATAAAGCAGAGCACAGATTATTATAGGAGAAACCCAGATCATTCTGTGGGGTCTCCAATAATGGAGAAATCACATTTCAGATTGCTAATGGAGACTAGCAAAAGCTGTATGATTGAGGTGATATTTGAAGTGGGAGGAGCACAAACGTACAAAGGTGCGTTGAACATACATGGCAAGCTAGAGCCAATGGAAATGCTTTGGAAAAGGGTTCTGGAGACAGAAGGAGGTATAGGATTGACATAGGGTTTCGTATTTTTACTCTATTTGAAATTAAGACCGTTTGATACAGAGGCTAAATGATTTGTTCACTATCAGAAATTGAGATAGGATCATGGCTAGCCTGGTAGTTCTGGATATTGAATCCAATGAACTGTGTTATATTGAGTTTTATTCAGATTCTAATTTTAGGAGCCAACTTTTCTTTGTGTAGTAAGTAAAGGACCCTTGACTTCTATGAAGAGTCAAACATCATTGCCATTCAGTTAGGTTTATTCAGCTGAGTCCTAAAATGAATTCCTGTTTACAGTGTTCATTTTAATTGCATAGTTATTTCATCAAAAGTTAGAATGTTAATCTACCCAGTGTCCTGTGTTGAATTTTACCTTTTATCTGTGTTGAATTTTATTTGGTGTCCTCTGTTCAGATTTATCTGCGTTGAGTATTATCTGCAGCTTTGAGAAGTTGCTTTGTGATTAAAATTGGATATAGTGTCACTTCAGCTTTTGTTCCTTAATAGGATCCTGCAAGACTATCTCTGTGTAGTGGGTAGGCCCAGCATAGAATATAGCATGACATGATGCTTTTGTCTTTGAGTGTCTAAGATAATGAGTTGAAAGGGGGCTGCTATTAAATGACACTGAGGTTAATTATTTTATTGAAGTAGGCATTTTTTCCTTTGTTCCACAATATGCTTTATTCATGCCTTTATTTTGATGCAGTGGAAAAATCATAGGATTTTGGATTTAGAAGATTGGGTTTTGGTCTTGGATTTGTCTGGGTTGCACTTGAATTTTATCATCTTGAAAGATGGTGTATCAATTAAGTTCAACTCAGACAGAAACCACACAGTAATTTGAAAAGTGGAAAGTTTAGTGTAAGCATGAACTATAATGTGGATTGAAGTAACAGAGAATTGGCTAGTAAGAAGTAAAGAGAATTCTGTAGAATGCAGCAATAGTATATTTAAGGACAGGCTGCTATCACAGGGCTAAGATACAGTGTCAAGGAAGAGCCCTCCAACCCCATCTCAGACTGAGATCAGATTCCCTTGGAGAGCGCATGACCATGGCTCATTGGGTGATGGAAAAGTCACTGAAGTACCTCACCACTGGGACTTGGTAGAAACCTATCTTCTAGGGTACAAAGAAAGCAACCAACAGGGAGGCGTTGCACCTGAAGACTTGCTGCAGAGTTGCTAGAGTCAGTTCTGGGGAAAGCTGCGTGCTGCTGGGCACTGCTGGCCACCAGTTGCTGCTGGAACCAAGAGCTAGAGGTCTCCCTCTGTAGAAACGGGACCTTGGAGAAACTGCACTCTGAAGGAGTCTAATGCTGAAGAACGCAGAGGAACTGTAAGAGCTGAGCACTCGCAAGTGCACAGAGATGATAGGGATGTCAGGAGCCTGCTCACTTGCAGGGTGACGTGAGGCCTGGGATGCATGGTATCCACACTGGGAGATCCACGCCAAGATGATCACTGAACCGGGACCGGAGCCACAAGCTCACCAAGGAACTGCATGTTCTGAGCATGTGACGGGAGAGCACCACTGGATTTCTCACAAACTAGTTGCTGGCTGCCATGCGAAGCAATAAATCTATACAGTAGTAAACTGGAAGCAGGAAGAAAAACTACTTCCTCCGGCACCCTCTACTGACAAAACTTAGTATTGTGTTTGCTGCAGAGGACAAACACTTAGCCAGTTGCAGTCTCTTATCACAGAGCAGGTAATGAAGGATGGATCTGAACTGAGATACAATAAATTGATAACTTGCAAAGATGGAGACAAATCCCTGAAGGTATCTGAAAGGTTGAGTTATATTGGAATTTAAAATCACTTTGTGTACTCTCAAACAGGATACAAAAATTCACTGTTGCTATAGTTATGATTTACTGTAATTAAGCATGATACTGACATAAATCTGCAGTGCCAGAATTGGATTGTACAGATTGTATTGCAGCAAATCTGCCATCTTGGTTTTAGGGAATTTATTTCAAGATTATTTCTGGGCAATATTGCACCTGAACTTAAACTTATTTGGGCCTCCTGAGTTAAAATATACTGCATGTTGGTGGCCATTAGTCAGTATAAAAATAATATTTACTGAAATTTAATTATATGATGGGCATGAAAAATACATTTACTCCTGCTAATATTAATATTATTAGCCCCATTTTTAAAATGAGGAGTTGAGGTAAAGTAATTTACTAGGATCGTACAGATAGAAGGAGATGAACCAGGATTCAAATACAGGTTTTCCTGATACTAGAATCTGTGCATTTACCTTAAAACCAAAGCATAGCATCTCTCAAGCCCAGAATAGTGTCAAAGTGCTGGAACTTGGGTAAAATGTATATTCACTTTGGACTTTTAATATCTACATGTGCTGATACTGTTATGGTGTGGTGTACCCCCTCCGCTTTTTAGATGTATATTTACTTTTGTATTTAGTTACTTCGTGGTAACTCACAAATTTGGTGCTAGAAGTAAATAACAGATAAGTGGAAATTGATTTGGAGTTGGTTGTCTAGCTCTAATGTCAGAAAATTTTTTTTTAGAGAGTATGGAACAACTAAATGAGGCATCTGCAAGAAAAACCAATCAGTCTTCCATATCACTGGTAGATTTCTGCGACTCATTTCACTAAGAGGCGTTTTATGTTAACAATATGACTAGCTTAAAGCATAGTTACTCGTAGGAACTTATTTTTAATAGCACCAACCTGGAAATAATCCAAGTGTCGCCCATCAACAGTGGCATGGATGAAGTATAGTATATTTATATAAGGAAATGCTTTAAAGAAATGAAACTAAATAAACTACTGATGCACACAAAAACGTGAATGAATCTCAAAGACAATACTGAGCAGAAGTCCAGCATAAAAAGCTATGAAGTTCAGAAACTGGAAAAACTAACCCATGGTCTGTAAATCAGAATTGCCTGGGGATGGACACTGAGGGGCTCTGGGATGCTGCTGACGTCAAGTACTTGATCTGAGTAGTAGCCATTTGGGGGTAGACATTTATAAACTTCGTGGAGTAGAAAAGTTAAGTTTTTTGCACTAGATCTATATAATATTTTCAATAAAAATTTTAAAAATGGGTAAAAACTCAAAGTTTTAAAAACAGGAAAATTGTAAGTAAAAAATGATATAGAAATAAGATTTAATGTTAGGTCGTCATTATATGAAGTTTACTAAAGGTTTCTAAATGATAAGAAAGAAGCACTTAGGTTACGATGGTGAGAAGATACAAATCAGAGTCCAAGTCTGAATGTACTATATTACCCCCACTTGTAAAACAAAGGTCTAGAAAATTACTAGAAAATATATATCAGATGTTAAAACTCCTGTGTAAATGGGCAATTTTTTTTCAACTTCACTAATTTCTTCAGATTTCCTGCAATAAATGTGTAAGCACTCTTAATAATCAGCTATAATAATTATTGAACATATGAATATTTGGAAAGCTTCCTCATCTTTAAAAGACCACAATGTTTCTCATTACCCAATGCTCAAGTACTCTAAAAAATGGCTCCAACCTGACTTTGTAGCCTCAATTATCCCGGCTTCTCCAAACATTCTCTATGCCTTGATCAAATTGGGCTTTATCATTTTATTTATTACTTCAACAAACGATTTTTAAGCATCGGTTATTTGCCAAGCACAGCAACAGATAAAAATGACTGTGATTTCTGTTCTCTTGGTTTCTTTTCCCTCTACTGGGGAAGACAATACATAAGTTATTGTCTCAAAGATTGATTAGGTCGAAGACAGGAAAAATTCATAGTAGGAAAGTATATATACCAGAGAGACCACATGTAATCCAAAGGGACAGGATTATTGCTGGCAAAACAGTTTTGTTTAAGCAAAGGCTGCAAAGATGAGTAGAAGCCTCCAGGTGTAAAACAATAGGATATGGGGTGGTAGACAGTAGTGAGAACCACGGATCTCAGTAAGACTCAGGGATTATTAGGGAGTGGTGGAGAGAAGTACTAGGGCAGGAGGAGGTGGGTCGGAGTTGCATGTTTCAGATTTCGGAGGTGGTGTAAGTCCATCTGTATCCTGGATGTGGGTTGCTAGACAGGGTGGAGAAAAAGATCATTCAAGGTGAGGATGCCAGTGATCTGACAGCCAGGCTGGATGGGTTATACATGTGACCTCACTGAGAAAGTCGATATGGGAGGCGTAGAAAGGAAGGAACATCTCAGTTTGTTGACTGCTGTTCATGGTATTATTCTGCCTCAATTACATGGACTATACATCTTTTAACGCCCACAGAAAGCTTAACTTATTTTATGAGACTATCCCTAAATTACCAGCATTTGATACATGCTCTCATTCCTTTAATTCCATAGAATCTATGGCTCATAACATAAATTGGTGCTCAATTAGCATTTGCTCAATCGAATACTTCGTGAGCCATCTCTTTTAGAAACGCATGTGTTGAGCTGAATGAACTGTGTGTTTAACCTGGAACTATTGTTATGTTCCAACAGTTCAAGCGAATTGATTTGCCTATTCTGAAAGCTGTTTTGTCTAGAAAATCACAATCCATGCTTTTCATTTTGTATACAGCAATACAGTTTAGAAAAAAGTTTCCATGCATGTGTGCTAAAAAGGTAAAAGTATGGCTTTTTAAGCAGTCATCTAATGTTTGTAGTTCTGTTCATTGTCTGGCTCTAGTCTCACTTTTCTGTAGATAAACTTGCAACTTCAAATGACATGCATGAATTCTAGACAGATGTCTCCAGTGTCTGGAATCAAGACAAATTATATCACTTGGCTGTCACAAAGAATGCCTTTTTTGACGTTATGGAGCAATTTGTTTAACGACACAATTGCTAGGCTGTGGAACAGATGACTGTCTCCTTTGTTGCTTAGAATTTCTGGGGCACTGTGGAGAGCCAAGCAGTTGCAAAATGATTGGTGTGTCTGGATAACTCTGTAGCCACGGTGCCTGAGCGGTGGAGGAAGGGAATGACTCTGTTCACTGGTGGCAGTTGGTTTGCTGCTTTTAGGGTGGGTGGGAGGTTTGTTTTCTAGTGGCTGCATTGCAAGTCTATTTTGCTTGGCTAATTATTTGAAGCTGGAAGATTGCACATGAAAATTCATAACAGAGTTTGCGATGAACTCTTTAAACCTTTGCCATGTGCAAAATACTGCAACATGTGCTGTGGGAGGCACATAAAGAGATGAATGAAAGCCCCTACCTTCCAGGATTTCTTGGTACAGATACAGATCTCCGATGAGCTAAAGTAGGAAGGTGCAATAAAATGACTAGTGTATAAGTGTGTGATTGGGGCAAAGGAATCCGGAGAAGGCATCTGTTTGAAATTTTTAGAATAAATTGAGAAAGCCTTCAGAGGAGGTGCTCTAAGAAGCTGGGCTATGAAAAACTAGTAATAGTCTAATTTGCAGGAACAAAGGCAATTCTCTTCCTAAATTACTTAATTCTGAATTTAATGAAGAGAGCAGTGGGGTCTCTAAGTGGAGTGCACAGTATGCAAGAGAATCTAACTTCAAACGCCCATTCCTAGGTTCCAGCCCCAGGAATTCTGATTCAGTTGATCTTGGGTGGGGCCCAAGGAGACCCACGGTAAAGAAATATTCTAGGTGATTTCGATGCAAATGGCCCATAAATCACTCCTCTGAGAATTGTTGGTGTGAAATATGAAAAGATAACTTGTTTTTGCAAAATGGGTGGCAGTCCCAAAGAGATTTCTTCAGAAAAGATTTAATGACAGAATAGTAATTAGTGCTCTACTTTAAAGTATGGGTGTAATTTACTGCTCAGCTACTATGTATCTTTTAATTTGAATACAATCTGCATAATTAGTGCTCTTTTCTTTTTTGAATTTCTGACTGCTCCAAATCCTTTATTTAAGAAAGGGAGACTAGGGTTGTCCTTCACCTTAAATTTTATCTGAGGACAGATTCATTGTACAGATATTTCCACTGCTAGTCAGAAAATCCCTAGAATGGAGAATTCATAAATTCAGGCCTCGCTTCAGAGACTGGAAGGTGTTCAAGCCATTTAAAAATACAATTCTCTTAAACGTGTTTTGAGAGCTAAACCAAAAATGAGTCTAGTTCTCAAAGCGAAGAATTTTCCATTGTGTCCACGAGGTGGCAGTCTCCTACCATTCCTGGCCTCCCATGCATCGCAAGCAGGGCTGTGATGCTGCGGTGTGTCTAAAAGCAGAGAGAATCTGGGGAGATCCTGTCAGTGTTATGGAACAGGCTTGTTTGAATTATTCTTAGAACACAGAACGACAATATACTCTGCTCTTTCCCACTTGTTCCAGTCTTGTCTAATGCTGAAGGTCACATTATCCTGTCCCAGAAACAATGTTAGGATCAATTGGCTACATAGAAGAAACAGAAACATTCTCACACAAAGGCAAGAGAGAATAAGACAAAAGAAAAAAAAAGAGGTTTGAGAGTCAAAAGCATATAATCCTTTTGATAAACCCACTGAACTGGAAGTATTGGAAGTTGAGAGGAGAGAAGGGAATTGTGGCAAACGATGAATTTGGGTTTGAACAAACTGAGCTCAAATCTCTTTTTTCCCAAGGTCAGCTCTCAAGGTCAGATTGGAGAGCTCTGGAGGGAACGGGGTGATGTTATAAGCTGTGGCGGGCTGGGCCTTGGTTTTAGGGCTGGCAGGAGAACTCAGGGCAGCTGGACTGATGGCTATTTTCATATTTCTTCCTCTTAATGAACTCATTAAAGTTCGTGCAAATGTCTATGATCCAGTGAAGCCTTATTACTTTGCCAGACGCTACAGGGACTTGTGGATCTCTAGAAACCCATGGTCCTGATTGGTGGGTAGGTCTGTGAGTCCTTGAAGAAGCCCCGTGCCTGGCCTTGGGCCAGCCTTGCACCTGGCGGCCACCAGCTGTGAGTGCTCTCAGCCTCCCTGCCCTCTCCTTACATCATCCATGAGCCACAGAGCCTTCTGCACACATCAGGAAGCAGCACTTGGCCATGAGGCAGAATTTCCACCCAGGCCTATTGTGTGAAGCAAATAAACATGTGTGAAAAAGAAGGGTAAAGCAAAGTTCAAACCAAAATGCAGATTTTTCTGAGCTAGAAATGATCCTTAAAAACATTTCATTTTCAAAACTTATAAGGAATATTGGGAGACATTTTGAACTCTGATTCTAAACAAAATGCTGTGTGAAATATTAAGCCAGAATAAAATTATCAGCCATACTCCCTAAAGCAGAATGCTGATTATGTTACAGCTGGTTTTCAAAATCTTGGATGGCATGAAACATACGGTTAAATACAAGGCTAGATATTCAAAACTCTCCATCAACCTTCACAGCCCTATGGATGACTACTATATTGTATCTCAAGTTATTTGTGTTTTATATAATATCCATCATATAGTATCATTTATGTATTTTTAATTTTACATAAGAAAAACAAAGAATATTCCATTCTGACTATCACATGCCAGTATTGACTCAAATCTGGATTTAGGAGCTACTGTGACAGAATTGTACAGAGCAATGAAAATGTCACTTAAGGTTTTCCCCGAGAAACTGTGATGTTTACACGTTTTACAAAGAGAATGGATATCGTTGCAAATGTCTGAATTTCTCTGTGATAAGTCTCAGCTAAAATTCAATCTTCCCAAATAAAACTCACGCTTTCAGCTCAATGAAAGACCCCGTTGGTACAGATGGAAAGCATGTGGCTTCTGTTTCTCTATCTGATAACAATAATTGGTACTTCAGGTAGGGCTCTTCTTGATGACCTGGCAGCATTATTTTGGTATCATCTGAAAAGAATTCATTTATACTGAGATTTTGTTTTTATTGAAGGTTAATTTGGGATTGACTGTATTATGCCATCATGATATTCACATTTCTTTATCATCTTCTTTCCAAAGAAGAAAACTGATATGTATAATCTTGGCCTCTTTCTTCCATACCAGCTGTATAATACGTCTATATTTATTGGGCATCTTCAAATAATTTTCCTTATATCATCTTAAACTTATTGCACTCAGCTAAATTTACCAACATCTTAGTCTATCTTGAACTTTTATAATGCTGCTGATCTCAGCTAATTGCATCATGTATTTATCCAATAAATAATTGCTACATGTCCATGCTGTGCCAAGCACACTGCTAATCTGGAAGTAGATTTCACCTTGGGACTACATTTATTTGTTTTTTCATTGTGTAATCAGTGCCTAATACAGTATAGTAAACACTCAATAAATATTATCCAAATGAATGCATGGAAATGCAGGGGTGAGCAAGAAACATGTGTTCCCTGCCCATCATTCTTGGATACAGGGACAATAGCATAGACTCTTTGAATCACTGACCTGTCGTAGTTCATGGTACACTGTAGGTTCTATTTGCTGATTCTGTAGGCAAAAGAAAGTGCCATTCAACAATGCTCTAATTTTTATCTATATGGTATGCCATAAATCAAAATTAGGATTCTAAAATGCATATACAATTGGTGGAATTGAAGCAAGTCAGCAGAAAAGGCAGTTTTTGTTATCTTTCTCTGGGAAACTTAAGCTATATTGGGTTCATCTAACATAGAGAATAAATTTCTGGTACAGCCATGGACCTTTGAACTACAAACAGAGAAATTCTGTAATGGTCGAAATTGTTCACCTGGAAACCAGGCCAATCTTTGTGAGGTAATTTGTACCTGCCCGTCCCTGCCCCACAAGCTTTTGGCTTAGAATTGCTAAGGACTCACTTGTTAAACAATTGTGTTTCCTAAAGTGGAATTTCTCCTGATACCTCTTGCACAAGGAGAAGAAAACGATATGGACAGAATCACAGAATCGTAGGAGTGAATCTAAGTGCTGTCACTTCTCATTTGAGGAGGTCTCTTCATGCTGGAATGAACAATGCTTTCAGTTTATTGTCCCTTTCTTCATTTTCAAAGGGATGTAATTGAGTGAAGAGCTTCTCTTTGTGGCTCCCTGTCTCTAGGGCTGTGACAATAGGGTGTTAGAAAAAATGTGCAGCATCACTGGATGATGATTACAGGGGAGGAAACTGAGGCACAGAAGAAGAGACTGACCCAAGATCAAAGAGTCAGTGGCTGAACTAGGCCTAGAACCCTGGTTTCCTGACCATCTAATTAATACCTTTTCTATATCCTACAACTAATACCTGGCTACATCCTCCCTCAGCTTCTGTCAGATATTCATTCATTCACACCTTTATTTATTCAGCAGTTTACCCGGAAAAGATAAGGAGAGCTGTCCCGGGTTCTATGGTGAGTGTGTATGCTTTAAAGCATAGTGTCTCATTTCTCTGAATCTTCAAGGTTTGTATTAATAATTAAGGAAACTGAGGCTCAGGAAAGTGAAATAATTTGCCCACTTTTACATAGCTGGTCAATTGGCAATACTAGCATTAGTACTCAAGTCCCAAATATAAGTCTTTTTTTATTATGCCATATACCGTTACACTCCTGCCAGTGCCCAAAACAGTGTTAGGGATTGGAAAGTGTCCAGTATTTATTGTACCTGGGTCAAGGCACTTTATCCTAGAGCATTTTCTACAATGGAAGATGTGGTTCCTACCATCAGTGAGCTTGCTCTTGATTTGGAGAGAGATACTATATGCATTACAATGTGAGTAAAACAGTAAGTCAAGTGTCCTCACCAGATTAGTGTATGACATATTACGGAATGGAGAAAAGTTAGCAGCCTCATAGGATGCTCAGAGGGACAGATGAGTTGGGTCGCGTGGCTGGTGAGTAAGGCATCAATTGTTTTACATTCAATTTGTTGAGTGATTAATATATATTAGAAGAGTAAATAGAGTTAGATTTTCAAATGTGGCAGATGTTTGAAAACCTCTTACCATCTGCAAAACACAAGATTTCAAGAGGTGCTGCCTGATATCTCTGTACTCTATGTTTTTTTTCAATTTATAGAGATTCCAGAAGGAAAAATTTAAAGATATTTAAAAACTGGTAAAAAGAAGAGGGTTAGTTAAGGAAAATCTTGAAACGCAACACATCAAAATTCAAACTTAAGATCTTATCCCTTGTGTGTCTGTTGGCATTATTGCCACCTTTACTGAACGGTTTTCAGACTGTCCTATTAGTCTAAAACGCAGAGATCACCCTTGACACGGTCTGTTGCCCGCTCCGCCCCAGATCCCGTCTGAGCAATCACTAATTTCTCCACTGCCGCCACTTCCCTCTTATTAATATTTTTTTTACCTGAACTACTGAAAAATGCTCCCACCCAGACCCCTCCTCTGCTTGGTCCCTCCCTCCCTGCACCAGTACGCACACTTGGTAACTTCCCAGGTTGTGTTCAGAGGGACTTTCGAAATGCAACATTTTTTTCATTTCATCCCACTGACTCATTAAAACAATTCAATGGATTTCCTACTGTGCCTTTAACAGACAATCTTTGCTTCAAAGGTCTTCAAGTACAACTTTTTTCCCAGTCTCTTAAAAAAAATTATCCTTTTCTCCATCACACTCTCTCACCCAGTCTTCCTACATACCATTCCCCCTACCTGAAAAAGTATTCACTTAGGTACCTCTGGTTCTCAGCCCTGGGACCTCAGCTCACATTTACTTCCTCAGTAAAGCTTCCCTGACTGCCCTCTCCTTATGTATGCACACAACGTGCGCCTCCCCTTCCTCACAGGTGCAGTTTCACATCTACCTTGCCTGACTGATGCCCATCTGTCTCTCCCAGCACTAGACTGTGAGCTGGAGGCAGGAACCAGGTCTGCTTTTGCTCACCATTGTACCCCCATGCCCAGCAAAATGCCCAGCAAATAGAAGGAAGTTGCTAAATATTTGTTGAGCGAATGATCCAAGCAGAATGGGAATATTCTGATTCCAGGAAGAAAAGATTAAGGCGTGGCTTAAAAGGGACCTTTATAGGAAGCTGGGTTACACTGAGAAAAGTTTGATGTTCTTCTCAGCTCCCTTGAGGAGGGGTAAAAGAGCTTTGCATTGTGTTGGACGTGAAATATTGGAATGAATTACCAGTTAAGGCTGTAAAATCTGTATAAATACTGATACTGTCAGGATGCAGGTTGACAGGAGAGAATAATGGCTGGGTCAGTGGACTCTCAAAGGGGCCATTGTAGAAAATAAGCAAAGTTACTATTTCATTAAAAGCCTTAAGGCAATTTAAAATTCCTGCTTAAGTCTTAGATCTAAGCTCTGAATCTGATTGTTCTTTACAATCCTCCATAAGACTGAGATAAAGGCAGCCAATCCCATATTGGTCATACTGTGTCTTGGGTGAATCTCTGAGAGCCGCTGCAAAGAACTCTCACTCTTGCAACTAGCTCCAGATACCCAGTGTTGCAGTTCAGGGCAAAGCGGGAGGGTTACCCACACTTCAGGACTCCCAGGTAGAAACTAACCTGTTTTATATTCAGCTCTGTAGAATTATTTCTCTCAGGCCAACCTTAGTTCTTCTGAAACAGGGGGCTTTATAAAGCCAGAGAGGCTGAGGGGCTAAGAGTCTTTGAAATATTAAGGCATATGCAGACCGACCTCCTTGGTAACACTGAAAATGCCACTCCTGCTGATCAAGCATGAGCATTTTTGTTGGATTTCTGGTAAACTGTCTATCCTTGACAGGAATGTCTCCCTCCTTACTGGTATCTGCCTGATTGTAGAAGTAAATCTGGTCTCTGATCTGGGTATTTCACTCTGGCTTTTACCCTTTTGAGGTTGGAGGAGGAGACTTATTAACTAGTGGTCCAACTGCGCCGGCACGGGGAAATAAAGAGGCCAGGAACCCTCGGTTCTACCTCTTGACCGATGAGGAGAGCCAAAGCTATCTTCCTGTTTTCCTGAAGATGACTTCTACGTTGGCTGTAAGTTTCCAGGAAGGCTTAATGTCAGATCTTTGTAGTGGTTTTCACCCTCTCAAATCAATTTGAAAATTGACAAGTGCAAGCTTCAGGTTGCAAATATGCAGACAGACAAACAAACCATAGTCCTTGTTCTCAATGATGTTAACATCTGGACGAGAGGTAAGATTAGAAGGTTGGAATAAAGGTTCAAAGCTGGGAATAATATTCAGTTAGAATCAGAGATGCTTTCATAGCACATTTGAGGTTTTTAAAAAGAATGATACGATCTCAGGAATGGGTGAAAATGAGTAAAATAGTATCCTCCAGTTTTAGGTGCCTATCTGGGTTATCTTGAAAAATATGTCCAGAAGGTAACTGGAAATGAGAGACTCAAGCTCAGGATATTTGCAGGTGTTTGAGAAAAAAGTTGGATTTATCACTACAGAAAATAAAAAAAATTTTTTTAGTCAATTGGGAGGACATGACTGCCAAAGCAGCATAGAATTCAGAGAATACGCTTATTCAGGGACAAAAGGAAGGAAGGAAAGGCAGGAAAGGAAGCCGCACAAGGGAGCGTGCAGAGTAGGAGGCAGTCCCTGAAGCCCAGGAAGCTGGAGATTTTAAGTAGGAGGGATTATTCAATAATGTCTACACACTATGGGGAGGCTGAAGGAATGAATAGATTTGGAACTGAGAACTGGAGGTTACTAGCAAATAATTCATTCACTAGCAAATAATTCATCCACTGCCTTTTCCTTAAAACTTCTGTCTAAAGGGCAATGCTGCCACTCAACTTGTTCTTTTTACAAGTAGCATATGTCTCTTTTGTTATCACTTGGTATTTGATGGACTCCTTTTAACAGTGATGACACTATTTCTGTTTTGCTAATATTGAGATTGGGATTTTCAATGTTTTATTACAATCTTTGCAGCTCTATGAAGCGCTTCTTCCAGTCACTGGCCTCTTTAATAACTTCTCTTTCCTTCCCTCTATTTCCTTCCCAGAGAGTTCTCCCTCCTCCCCTCTGCTTACTTAATGATGACTCTTCCATCCAGCATCTCTTGCTCCAAGACCCTAATGAATCACATACAATACTAAAATGCAATTCAGATTATATCACTCTCATCCTTAAAAACCTCCATAGCCTCTAATTTTTAGTTCTCCTTAAACTCCTTGGCACAGCATAGAGTGAGCACTCATGAAATGTTTTTTTTTAATGGATAAGTTAATAAATTAATCGTTGTGCATTTTAGCATATACCCAATTTGAAGTAGGTCTCTATCTTCTTTGTGTCCTCCAGCACCCAATACAATGTGGGGAGACAACATTTTGCATGCAGTTAGCTATCCAATAGCAGGCGCTGTTTTCTAGTTTTTCCCAAGAAATGTCATCTTAAGCGCAACTTTACCTAGAAGTTTGAACCTACAGGGCAAGCATTCAGACAGGCAACTCAGAAACATACATAATCTTAAAAAGTATCTTGTAAATGCAAGATATTACATCATGCAATCTAATCCAGTGGCTCTTCAACCTAGCTGCACATTAGAAACACCTGTAGAGCTTTTTAAAACTAACAAAATCAGGGCCTCATCCCAGACTGGTAGCTCAGTTCATGACCTTTTCATTACAACAAAGGCCCCACATCAGCAGCAGCAGCATCACCTGCGAACCTGCAAGCACTAAAAATCTCTGGACTCCACTCCAGACCTTCTGAATTGGAAATCTGGAAGTGAGGCCCAGCAATCTGTGTTCTGGCAAGCCCTTCAGTTGATTCTGATGCGTGTGAATATTTGAGAACTACTGATTTACAGCACCGAACTCTGACTCTCAGTACCACGGTATCCTGGGGAGGCGGGCAAAGCTAAGAAGATGAGTACTTCTCTCTGGTGCCTCGCTGCAACAAAGCATATAATTTTTGGCCTAGGAAGCTTCTACGCCGTATTTGTTTTAAGTGGCGTCACCATCGAGAATAGGAGTAACCTTCTTGAAGATGAGGCCTATAACCGTGCCATCCTGGAGTCATGTCCTGTTTCCCTCAGAACCCCAGCACCCAGCACGAGGCCTGGTATGAAGCAAGAGTTCAGTAAAGGCAAGAAGAAAAACTTTGTGGGTTTCTTGGGCCAAGTGAAAGAAGTAGATGCATTAGTTGTGGTGTGTTGGATTCCTTAAATTGTGCTGTTTTAAAAATATTCTTCGAAATAAATATTCTTCTTTCAAATGCCAGGGAATTGTAAAACCTGGTTAAACAAATGTTGTTTATCATTTGTGCTCCTGAAAACGTGATTAGGAGGCTTAGCATGATAACACATTGAAAATTACTCTGCACAGGGCAAATGACAGAGGCAGATTGTATCACCAGCACCCAAATAGAAGAACAGGAGAAGGAATGTTTCTTTTGATTAAGGCTTTATATACTTTATCAGCAAAAGCAAAGCTTATTTCATCCTCCAGAGTAACTTGCCCTGTAGAAAACACAGAATTTCTGAGATAGAAAGACCTAAGGAAGTAACCAGGTAAGCTTCCTTCCTTTGCAGATGAGGAAAGTAAGGCTCAGGGGGTTTGGACACAGTCCCTCAGCTGAGCAGTGCTGTTGTGGGACCAGAAACTGGGTTTCTGGAGCTAAAATGGATCATCAACTTCCTGAACTTGCAAGCGGAGAGGAGCACTGAGCCTTCTTAAGTAAGAAAACCTGGGAGTGAGAAGCCAAACGACCAGGGCCCCTTCAGGGGCTTTTGCTAAGATCTCCTCTCTAAGCGGTTTTTGATTTCCAAATTCCTTTAATAATAATTAAAAATTCATTCTTCATTTAGCATTCAAAGAAATAAAGTTAATTTTTCTTAAAACTCGTGTTGCACTAAATGAAAAAGAGATCTGAGATAAATCCAAGAATATTCTCCTGACTTCACAGCCTTAAATATTTTATCTTCTGAAGCTTTTGATTAGTGGTTTAAAGAGAAAAACGGAGACTTTATGCTTTACAGATCATAGCACGTTGTGGTAGCTATACAATCGCTTACCCCACTGAGGAAACTAACACCAAGAGGGGATAAGAATTGTCCAAAGTGCCATAGAGGGAATGATTGTGAGAATGGGGCCCAGAACCAACACCCCTAATTCCTTCTTCAGTGCTCTTAACCCCTTCAGTGGCTAAGACATCACCACTGGGAAACTTCCTCATAGGCCCGAAAAGCAGTTGGATAAAAGTGCTGCAACCCACACCAAATGGAGGGAGAAGCCATCACGAGTTAGCTTATCCTTCTCATTTTTATATCTTGATCATGGGGAGTTTAACTAGCATATAGCGTTCTGGGAGAGAAGGCTTTGAAATAGGCTTTCCAATCACTGCTGAGTAAAATGAGATTTTGTGTAACAGTGACTGCTCTTTACGGTACCTAAAAATGAACTAAAAAACTCATTCTCTGTTGCTATACGCTATTACTGTAATCAGAACAAATAAGAACTCAAAAAAGGTCAATTCCACATTAAGATTGAATCACAGAACACATACTTCCTTTTGTTTGTACCAGATAGATACACACGCACACACACATACATGTATACCAGCACACGTATGCATGTGCAGAAACGCACGCACACATACATGCACAGTCTTACGCTTGCTGCTCTGGCAGCATGTGCAGCATGCTGGTAACATGAGTGAAGGCTGGGTTCAGGTCCACCTCCAGCCTTTACTAGCTATGAGACTGGAGATTACTGGACCCTCCTTTCATCACTACTACTGTTTGTCATCTTTTAATTAGAATAGACATTTTTAAAATTCCATGAGAAAAAAATTGATGAGAGACACCAGTGTTCTAACTGAAGCTTAAAAAAATATTGTTAGTCGGGGTGTGATGGCTCGTGCCTATAATTCCAGCACTTTGGGAGGCTAAGGCAGCAGGAGGATCACTTGAGGCCAGGAGTTCGAGACTAGCCTAGGCAACATAGTGAGACCCCCGTCTCTACAAAAAAATTATCTGGGCATGGTGGCACATGTCTGTAGTCTCAGCTACTTGGTAGGCTGAGACAGGAGGATAGCCTGACCCAGGGAGCTCGAGGTTGCAGTGAGCTATGATCGTGCCACTACATTTGGGCTTGGGCAACAGAGCAAGACCCCCATCTCAAAAAAAAAAAGTAATAATAATGTTAAGAATAATTCATTCAGGGCTCATTTTGCTATAGATTCCATGGCATCCCTCTCACATACCACACACTTTCACACTCATTTGTCCCTAACGTTCTCTTCACATAAACTTGATTTCTCCACTCCACACTATTATCTGTTATCTAAGTGTTATTTCTCCTTTAAAAATAACATACATTGGAGAAAGGAGTTTTTGGTTGTTTCATAAAGCCTGCTTTACAACTGTAAAACAAACATTATAGAAAATGTAGAAAATATACAAAAATATGAAGAAGGAAATTTAAAACTTTCATAGATTCACCAAATAGAGATAAGCACATTGGATATTGGCAGTTTGCACATCCATTCTTTATGTATCTATGTGTTTATGTTTCCTCTATGCACATCTGCACAAAAACACACATACCTATTTCCTCTATGTACTCACATACACATCTCATACACATATATGTGCAATATGCAATTTAAATAAAATTGAGATCATATGTATTATATAGTTTTGCATTCTGAATTTTCTCTTAATGCTCTATTTTATTTTGATATGATTTTTAAAGATTGTCCCATGTTTCCTCATGTAAATTGCATACTTTTTTACCTCTTCTACTTAAGAAAAAATATTTAGATTGTTGCCTTTTCACAACCTCCCTTATATATTCTAAATTATGTTCTAAAATGGTTGACTGTGTCTTACCTCTCACCTGCCATGCTTACCTCACTGCGCTGGGCCAGTTCTGGTCTTACCTTCTGAGAACATGACTAGATAACAGCTCATTTTAAGTTGCATTTCTAGAATGTCTCTTATTCTTTAAGGTCTGGTTTTACTGCCACCCCTTTCTCCATCTGAATCAAGACTCCTGCAACACTTTGACCAAGACCATATTTGGTTTGTTCTGTGCTTATTCATTAGATTCTGTCCCTCCATTAGACTCTCAACTACTTGAAGGCAAAGATCATCATTCATTTTTGTATCTCTGTTAGCACTTAGGGCAGTGCCTGCAACATAACTGGTGTCAGTAAACATTGAAAGTTGGTTGTGGAAATAAGTCCCTTCCATGATGGGAACTAAGAGTGAGAGGTCACGGGCAGGCAGACCTGCTCCACGGTGCTGCCCAGGTGAGTACCAATGGGACATCTGGGTTGGGGGTAGGAGTGGGAATAGAAAGGAGGCAACGAAGAGACACTGTGGGGACAGCTCTGAGCAAAGCACCCGTGTACATGTGGATGTGTGTGTGTGTCATGGCGGGGCACGTGAAGGAGAGGCTACAGTCAAAGACATGTCCAGTGTTTGCTGTTTAATGACAAGGTAAAGATTAATGCTGTTATCTGATAAACTACAGAACAAGTTAGGCTGGTTTGACACATTGAGTTCAGTGTTTCAGTAACATTTCTAGATAATATAAAGATTAGTCTAAGTTACACTTTATAATAATAATATATCGAACAATTTACATACGTATTTCATAGACTTTACTGAGTCAAAAATTTTAAAGTGATTTTTAAATAGAGTTGAAATTGACTAGGACTCAGGACTAACCTATTTAGAGGTGACAGAGATGTTAGAATTAAGGAAGGTTTTGAAAACCTGAGCTCAGGCAGATGGAAGAGGCCAAACTGACTCTGTGAGGAATGGCTGAAGGAACTAAGGATGTTTTGTTAACAGAGACAAGAAGAAACAGAAAGGATAAGATTGTTCTCTGCAAAAATCTGAAAGGCTTTCCTGTGGAAGAGGTGCTAGAACAGTTCTGAGTGCACCCAAAGGGCAGAAGTAGGACCAGATGAGACATAATTTCTCTTCATAGTAGAAGAGTGTTTTTATAGTCCTAGCTGACCAAAGATGCAAAAGAGGACTCAGGAGGTTGTGACAGTTGGAGCTTTTCAGGAGATGCTTGGCACCCGATGAGGAGCTGGGCAACTTTGGCCTTCCAGCCTCAGGATTCTGATTCTATCAGAATTGTCTTCTGTTCAGCAGATTTTGTATTTTGAACTGATTTACCACTTACCCTTGTCATTTTTGATTACAGGAAGTAAAATAATAATGTAAAAGAAGTCTCTTGATTTTCATTAGTTTTCTGGTAACACTGGCAATAGAAATACAGGAATAAAGTAGTATATGCTTTTTAAATTCTTCTTCACACTTTTTCTTTTCAATACAGCTCAAGCTATTTGGTTTCTCCCCTTTAGCTAAGATCTAATCAGCTCCTTTCTAGTTTGACTTCCAAGAAAATCAACCTGATACAACCTTTACATTGAAAACTGTCACCTACTACTGCTTACAAGTCCCATCGAAATTTCTCTTTTCAGAACCGAGCTCCTGTGTAAGTAGAACAAGCTTATCTCTGAGATTCACTGAAGGTGGTAGAGGCAGTTTTTGCGTTTGTTAGCATGATCCAAGTAATTTCTCCATTCACATCCCATTTATGTTGGAGTTCTCAAGATATCTCATGTCATCATCTGTTCCTTCATTCCTTTGGCTTACAAGATTTCTTCAAAATAATATCTGTGTTTGGGAGAAGAGGTCTGACTCCATCGTCACTTGGGGCTGACATGAAACCTCAGGTATCCTTGAAATCTAGAAGCGTTCAGTGAAATTTAAAAATTGTCGATGTTAGACATAGACCCAATTGTTTGAAAAACTTTCAGAAATTCAGGTATCCATATAACAAATATGCCTCCAGTATGCTGGTTATAGTGCAGAAGCAGGTGTCTTGATTCTGTAACAGCAAGAATCTTGTCTTTCCTTACCTGTGCTCATTAAGACCTATCCAGCACTGCCCTCCTGATAATGTTTTCTATTTAAAAATGGTAGTTAGTGAAATGCTTTCTTTCTTTCCCCCTTTCATCCCAGAGACAAATACATTATCTTAAACATAATAAGAGCTCAATAAATGAATCAAATGCCTTCTAGCCAACTTGTTTATTACTTTGAGAAATATTTGTACATAGTGAAGTAACTATTTAGAGAGTGGTAATCAAAAACTAAATGAATGATAGAGGTAGGGTTGAAATTGTTGCAGACATTTTGTTTCAAAGAATATCCATTCTTTTTTTAATTGTGGAAAATAACATAAAATTTACCATTTTAAGTATACAGTTCAGTTCAGTAGTAAGTACATTGCTGTGTAATGAATCTCCAAACATTTTTCTTCTTGCAAATTAAAACTCTGTACCCAGCGAACAACTCCCCATCTTCTCCTTACCCGGTCCCTGGAAACTACCACTCTCTGTTTTTATGGGTTTAGTACTTTAGATACCTCATATAAGAGGCATAATACAATATTTGTCTTTTTGTGGCTGGTTTATTTCACATGGCATAATATCCTCAAGGTTCATCCAAGTTGTAGCATGTGACAGGATTCCTTTCCTTTTTTAAAGCTGAATAATATTCCATGTGTGTATAGATCACATTTTGTTTATCCATTCATCCACTGATGAACAGTTGAGCTGCTTCTACCTTTTGGCTATTAGGAATATGCTGATATGAACATGGGCATGCAAAGGGAGGGCCCAATTCTTAAAGTGATTATAATACCTCTGAAAATGAGCTTATCTTAAAATTGCTAATGCTGTTTAACTAAAATAGAATAGTGGTAGCAGAGACAATAACTTTATTACCTTTGAAAATCCACTCTATATGGCTTTAAAGGAAGTATCTGGGATATCTATATGTGGGAATAGTCATTTGTTTGTTTGTTTGTTGCAAAAAATAACTTAAGTGCTTTTAGCCTCATCTTTTTCTTGATAGTATTTTCTGGTAAAACACACTAGCAGCATCTTTTTCAGAATGGCATTAACAGATATCCTCTCAAATCTATAAATATTCTAATCTACCTGAATTCATTTGTCAAAATCAACAAACACCAACTCCTATCAAAAGCAACATATATTGTGTTTTAAACCAACACTCATCAACAAGTTACCAGCTGTTTTTTTCTTATCTTTCATGATAGTCCTCATGGAAGCACCCCCGGTCTTTTGGGTAAAGTGTAGGCACATGGTTCCAGATAAGGAGTAATGGATGCAGGAATTGGAGAGATTTTATAATCTTTTAAAGATATGACTATTAATACTTCATCTTTATGCAAAGGAGAAGGAGGAGGAGCACATGAGGAAGTGAAAGAAGAGAAAAAAAGAAGAGAGTTAGGCAAAGAAAGTACCGTTTTCTAACAGTCCATTGCTCTAAGATACTGTATTATGGAGGACCAGTTCCTCCCTCCCTCTCTTAAAAATATAGTTTGTTCTTTTAACTCTCCTTCACAAGCTTGTCTTTAATGAGGTGCTAATGTGCTTTATGGTTTAAAATGATTAATCTGTGAAGGCTGTTATAAACAAGACTCAGGTGTCTTGGGATTCATGAAGAGGTGAGCCTGACACAATCTTTTACCCCTATCTCTCCCAGTGAACTTGGATATTTCAATTCAATATTAATTTGTGAAGTACTTTTTTTACAGGCACTGTGCTAGGTGTTTGGGGTGAGTAAGATAAAACATAGTTTCTGCCCAAGAGGAACTCATGGTCTAGTGGGGAAAGCAAGCATATATCAGTACATAAAGTAAAGTACATAAAAGTGATCCAAGGTTCTTTCAGGAGGATTAATAAAGTGACCGAGAAGATCAGAGAAGGAGGAGATGATACTTGAGTTGGGTCAAACACAGGAGAAGTAATTCCAGGCAGAAGGGTTACCATGTGCAGACTCAGGGAGGTTTCAAAGCATATGACACATTTAAAGGAATGACCTCAGATTCCTCATCTAAAGTTGAAGTGCTGGAATAATTGATTGCTAAAGTCCCTTCTTATTCTTTCTCTCAGGCTATAAAATATACAGATGTTGGTTAAAAATTTTTTGTCTCATGTTTTCCTGTGGCAAAATCTGACATTGTCACCAGTTTGGGGAAGTATAGGATGATGCCCAGAGCTGGAGTCCCTTCTACCAACTCCTGAAGCACTGCTCAACCATGAGAAGCTAAGAGAAGACCCACTATGAGGTTTTAGATCCTTTATATATTAATTACATCCCAAACAGTGTTTTTCCTGTCTTTTTTCATTTTCTAAAGCCCTGACACTCTATTTTATAATTTTAAAAGGGAAGCCTCTCTGAATTATTTGTTCGGCAACCCAAAAGTGCAAAAACCAACATCATTATCAGGGTGATTGTTTTCAGTCATTGTAATTTATTCCTCTTATTTTCATACATGTGAACTTTTTTCCCCTTCCCTCCGTCCTTCCAACACATATTTAATTAGAATGCCTCCTCCCAAAGTGAGAAAGTTAGACTCCTTGCTTTCTAGGAAATCATAGTCTAGTAGAGGAAACAAGACACGACTGAGGCACAAACCAATATAATGCAAAGTAGGAAGCTGTCTTTGCTAGGACAGAGCCAGCAAGTGCCTTAGATATTCGGATGAGAAAGGGAGTGCTATTAAGAGACTACAAGAGAAGTCGCAATTGGGAAGGATCTTGAAGGGCACGAATACTAGAATAAGGAAAGCATTTTTCCACTGGACCCAACTTTCTACTATATTAACATCCTATTGGTTTTGGTTGGAAAAGCACAGTTGAGGTTCTAAGACATTCTCTGTGGCTGGTTACCCGGTGCCTTGAGTCTGCACTATGATCTAAGCAAGTACAAAATCAAGAGGGATTTCTTTTAGATGCCACCAGGCATTAGAAGAGGCCATGTCCCCTATACCCACTTCTCTGCAGGTGGCTGCAGTAAGTGGCTGTCTCTATGCTTCCTGGAAATAACATAGATGGGTTCTGCTCCCTGCTGCTAAGTCTCAGTTACACTGATGCTCTGTCAGAAATGTACCAGGGAATGTACTTCAAGAGCTGCTCAGTGACTCCTCTTGAAAAAAAAATTTTTCTTTAACACCTCCTCCCACAAGCACATAATATTGGGCACTAAATGAAATGACATGAGAACCACTTTACTGCTATTTATATTTATTTCCCAAACAAAGGAAGCACTCACCATCTTGCTTAGAACTAACTTCAGATTGCCCTATCCAACTAACACAAATTACAGATTGAAATTCTTATGCTAATTTAAAATTTTATTTGTGTTTTATGTTAAGAACCTACACTATGGTTAGGCACTACCATGTACATCATACAAAAATGTTGTACTGACTCTCACCTACCCTAATAGTGCTCTATTGTTACTGAAAAGCCTCAGGAAAATAGCTACCCTTGATTTGGCACATACTATGTGGCATAAAACACACTAAGTAATTACCATAATGGATCTTCTTACTTGTTCCTCAAAATAAGAATATTAGTAAGCGTTTTTATTTCCATTTCAAAGATGACTACCAAACTGAGGGAAAATAAATTAGTAATTAACCAAAGACTCTACAGTTATTTAGTTAAATAATTAAAATTTAAAATCAGGATTCTAAGTCAAACACTCTTCTACTCTTGAGACATTTGGTTCTTTTGAATACTGATATTTCTTATGTAAGAGTCTCTTTTTCAAACATAGCTAAGGATAAAAGTAAAGGTGTACATGGTCTCTTTAGGTCTTAATATAGTTACTGGGGTGTCACCATCTTTCTTTTGTATTACACTTTTTATCTCTTACAACTCTCAAATAACTTAGGAAGTTGACAAAGTATACTATTATATATACTAGATTGCCATCATCTAAAATAGGGGCTTTTCTGGGGTAAAATAAAACATCTGTTTGAATAGCTACACACATTTCCAAATTAGAAGCCTAATATATTTTCAAAAGTAGCATTAAACACAATGCCGTGTTCCTATGTAATATAGCTTCCTGCCTCATTTTTTTACTTTATACTTTTATTTGTTCAATTTTAGATGAGCAAAGAAAAGGATGCAATATTTTTTCCTTAGACGATACTATGGGGTCCATCACTCCACAAAATATACTCCAGCCCTCTGCAGTGCTAAGCATGGAAACTGACAGAGGCCATTTCAGAGATCACGTTAGAATCATAGACCATCAGAGCTAAACCAGATCATGGAGTGCACTGTCTCCCCATTTCTTTTATAGATGAGGGGACTGGGGCCCAGAAAGAGCAAGAAAGGTCCAGGGTCTTAGAGAAAGTTAATGGCAAAAAGCAGGACTGAATCCAGGTCTTGCACAACTGGTCCTATGCTGTTTGTGATGCATGATTTTGGGAGAACTTGTGGATACTGATACCTGTTTTTCTACTTACGAAAACAGACAGATGCGGCCACCTGGGACTTTTCAGTAGCATTTGTAGAGAGCTGTAAGAGTTGGTGAGAGTAAGTGTAACACCCTAAAACCTTGTCTCTGAGAGCTTTGTCTCATGTGCTATTTATATCCATTTAAGATAGTTGTAGTAAGATACTTCCAGCCCCATATAATTTTAACATATTTAATTTTAGTTTAATGCTATTTAATTTTAATGTAATGAATTGAATCTGATTAATGCTAATTTTGTTGTACCACACTTAACACAATCACTTTTATTAACAGCTACAATAGTAAAGAACTTTATTGACTAAATTATATCACAGTCATCTTCACAAGTTTTCCATGGCTCTCCGTTGCTATCAAGATGAGGAATAAATTCCATAGCAATAGGCGGTTTCTATCATATGCCTCCACATATCTTATTTTCTGAACCCAGTGAACTCCCAACATTCTCCAAATACTTTTCATTCATTTATTAATTTGTTTGATCAATTTAGTTTTATTAATCATGAGCTTGGCACATGAGATGTAATAATGAGTAAGACACATGGGTCCCTGCCCTGGAGGACTTCACACACTGACATAACTCTGATGTTGGACACCTCTGTGCTTTTCTTCTCCTCTTCTCCCTGTTTAGAAGGGCTTTCTTAACCTTGTTCCTGGGAGGCTACATCCGTTTATCCTTGAGTGGGCAGCTCTTATGTCACTCCCTGAGGAAACCTTGCAAGGTCCCTTCCAACTGGGAAGAGCGGCACAGAGCCCGCCCACCCCTCATTAGCATGTATTGCATTCTGACTGTTATCACATAAAATGTCAGCTTCATCCTCTAGACAGTAAGTTCTTTGAGGGGAGAAATTATTTAATATGTTTTATTTCTTTTTGTCTCCCATGTGCTAACTAAGCAGTTTGGCATGTGGTAGGTGACCGTGACTGGGGGAGGGAGGGACGGATGTAAAAGGAAAGGAATGTGAGTACTTTGGTAGCAACCTCGGTGACGACCAGACCACATTTCATCCCTTCACTGGTCTCCTTACCTTAGTATTATAAAATTTTATACATATACATACATACGCATACAGTATACATACAAAGCAGGGTGAGTTTATATATATGTGTATATGTGTGCATGTAAATGCACACACTTTTTTTTACATGTACATATAAGACAAGGTCAGGTGAGTTATATATGTGTGTCTATGTATATAAATATACATATTTTTGTTGTTTATATGTACATCTAAGACAAGGTGAGTTGTTATACAAAGATTTTTTGTATCTATACTGTATAAGTATACATACATGTCTATGTATAAAATGGTAAAAAGCTAAAGTAAGGAGAATGGTGAAGAGATTAAAGAAATGTGGTCTATTACCAAGTTTTATTGGCAGTAAATAAATAAATTGGCAATATATCTATCTTTCTATCTATTTAGATTTGTTTGTTGAGAACAAACATGGATGTTTATAGATGCTCTTCTCCTGGCATGTGATTCAAATTGCATGTATTCAAGACAAAGGAACATTCATTTCTTCACTGAATTTTCCCTAGGCTATAGTTGTTTGTGAAGATTACTTGCAGGCTAATGAATACTCCAGCAATGAGTTGCAAAGTTTGCATTTAATTGAATCTTTGAAGCTAAAGCAGCACAAGGGGTGAACTAATTAAAGAAATTATTTATGTGACTATCAAATTCTGCCGCATCTAATACATGTATTAAAGGCAGTTCTTGTCTTGAAATTACCTGGTGAAGAAGATCCAGAGGCAAGGTTAGTGTCCTGCCTTTCAACTTTCATGTATTCTTGGCATGCTACACCAGATATTTTGTAAGCAACACTACTTGGTGAAGAAAATTCTCATTAGCATTACAAAGAACTCTGAATTTTGATGATACTTCTGTGATTACAGGAAGAATTATGAGTCTTTTATCCTATGCAATAAACCAGTGGGAGAAATTCCCATTGTTCTAAAGAATCTGGTTTTATTTGAAAATGGATGTCAGATGAACAGATGAAAGGAAGTGGCCAGTGAAGAAATGCCTACCTTATATGCTAATTGGGGGCATTTTCGGGAAAGCGTTAATAGTCTTTTATGAAGATTTTATAATTTATTTTATCTTACCTGAAAGTTTGAATTTAAAGCAGGGGGAGGGTGAAGAAAATGTCCAAAGAAGAAAATTTAAAAAATTCAAATTTAGAAGATCAGCACTAGAGTGCTAATGTGATCCAAGATCACTTCCTCAGCAGTCTGAGCTTCTGTTTATGCAACTATAGATTAGGCATTTAATAATATTAATAAGAATAAGTAACTACCTTACTGGGTGGTTGTGAAGCTTGAGTAGGAAGCATCTTTCACTATAAACTGTGTCATTCTGTATATATTAGTTTTTATTTGTTAGCCTTTTCTTAAACAAAGCCTGAAATATGGTCTTTAGTGAAAAAATTAAACCTTATACGAGAAGGACCACTGATCTTAGAATCAAGAAGCCTGAGCTGTATTTCTTCTTAAGCCACTACGTGACCTAATACGTGCCACATCTTTCTCAGTCTTCAACTTCATAATCTTTAAAATGAGGGCATTGGCCTCAGTGATTCCTAAAGTTCTCTCCATTCCAGTTCTTGTGTTTGGCGATTCAATGTCTAAATTTTTGCCATGAAATCTACTATATTCATTTTCCAAATGATCTAAAGAACAAAACAGTTAAGCCGTTTGGTCAGGCTCTCTCAATAAGCTAATAGCAGTTACACATTAAAATGCAAAACCCTAGAGTTCAGTGACTTAATGCTGTGTTAAGTTGATACATACTTATCCAGCAGCTCCCTAAGACTGAGTGTTCTGGAAAGAAAATCAGAGGTTGGCATTTTATGGATATTGCCAGTAGAATTTTTTTTTAAATCTCACACACATTTTACTGACTCTAGAAGAATTGGTTAGCAAAGCCATACACACTTTAATTACAGAAATTATGCAACAAGGGGCTCTCTAAAAAGAAGAAAATTAGTGAGGCACATACTTAGGCCTGATTGTGCTTCAGAAGCAGGATTAAGTCTTGCCCACGATTTTCAAGGAAATAGAAGTGAGATGCTGTGTGGTTACAGGGCTCAGTTAGGATTATAAACTCATGGAGATGTTAGTATTGAGGCTCACTTAGAAGATTCTCAGGTATTTAAAGAAGGAACACATGGGCCTGCTCCCAACCTCTCTCAGTGGAGAACATGCTTCACATCAGGTTTTCCCACCCTGCCCAGCTACATCTCTTCGTTTCTTACAGGATACAAAAGAAGAGCTATCGTAGCTACCACCAGCTCCAGAATTAGCACCCTTCCTCTCCCACCACCACCAGTACCGCTTCACTGGGAGGTGGCTGATTTACTAGTAAGGGGCTGGACCCAGACTTGCTCTGTTCAAACTCTAGTCATGCTGTTTAATAGCTATATAACCTTAACCTTACTTTTTTGTTCCTCTGTTTACATGCTGATAATAATAATACCAATTTTATAGGGTTGTTATGATAATAAATTGTTATGTATAAAGTGCTTAGACCAGTTCTTGGTAAATAATAAGCACTCAAAAAATGTTTGCTTTAATTATTATTACCTTCATCGAGAGTTATAGAGATGTGCTTTCTGGTAAAAGATAATCAGTCAGCTTTAGTTTCTCTGGGGACTAAGGGTATCTAGCTAATGGCCCAGGGAATGGAAGATAACCAGTCACTCTTAGTTAACTATTCTGAAGTTACTTTGAAAGATGAAAGGGAATGCATCCTAGTTGTTTTGCATAAAAAAAATATGATGTCGGTAAGCATCATAGTTACAGTCATAGGATTTCAGAGTGGAAAAAGACCTTAGCAGTCATCTGGTTAATTTCATTTTAAGAATGAGAAAATGGAGGCCCAGAGAAAACTTGTGCAAGGTTCCGTATTGAGCAAGAAGCATCAGACTGAAAATTCGGCTTAGGCTAGGAATAGTTCCATTAGAATATATTTCTAATGGAAATATTTCTAATGTTGACTGTTCTCGCTGTATAATTATTGCATCCTTTTATCTGAATTATTACAAGACTGTTCATTCACAGTCATCTGAGATTTCCTATTTATACAGAAATTGCACTCGGGAAAAAAACCAAAAGCAAAAATAAAACCAAAAACCTCTGAAGTGCAACTATGATAGGAACAGCTTTATTGTGTTTTGTGCCATCTTCATGATTATAACAGACCACTTCATATTTCTGGTTCTTCCTCCACACCACCACTCCCTACTTAGAGATAGAGGGACCCAGTTTAAACTAAAATTGGGAGAATTTAGCAACTTGGAATTGGAGAGTTTCATTGGAATTCAAGTCATTTATTCTCACGACAGTCTTTGCTGTGGCTACTCATGCCCTTTCTTTTTCAAGTAAGCAGTCACATTGAAAATATTTGGATACTTTATATATACTCTTTTTATTGTTGTTTAGACTCCCTAAAACTGAATGTCACTCCCAGTTCCAGGACCCTTTCAAAAGTAACCTTCCATTAGAAAACTTAAAATATAAAGATTATTAGTTATTAACAATTTCTCATTTTATAGATGAGTGAACTAATGCCCAGAGGTTAAATGTCCTTTCTGTGGTCACACAACTTTCTCACCTACTAGTGGGACATATACTTACTCTTCGGTTTTGAAGATAATACTGTGTATGCAGTAAGTTAAATATTGTCAAGCAGGAAATAGGATGGTTGCTTTTTAAAGCTCCCAACTTCACGAATATGGCAACCGTGGATTTACTCTCCATTCCCTCATTGGGCATTGTAACATTCAGCTGGGAAATCATTTTGTAAGCATTTTTCTCAGTTTGTAGTAAGTTTTCTCATATTGTTTTTAGTTTTTCAGAATTGTGATTCTTCTTTTTCCTCCTAAAAAAATGAATTTGAAGACACTATTAATATATGATAAGCTGTGAGTACGTATATAGGTAGATTTAAATGTTTATTTCTTTCTACCATAAATTGAGTCTCCAGATTTCTCTGGGGTTACTGGTAGGAGAAGTGGTAGCTTTTGTAGCAAACAACCACAACTGCGGGCCAAAGTAAGGATTTGCTTTTCATACTCTAACGAGCCTGACACTGTACCTGACAGAAGGCCTGATGTGCAGGGAACCATAACAGCTCCTGCTACCGTCTTTGCCCTCCTGACCACTTGCCCTTGCTCTGTCTTCACCTTCAAGTTCACCAGTTTTGGTTACTTTGAGGCCCCTTTCCTCAAAATGGATCTTTCCGACCCAGGAACCCAACAGAGTCAATGATCATCTTCCACAGGATCCACTGTGGTTTTGACTAAAGCCCCAGGGGCTTTTTACTGTGGCCTTACATCTTAATAGGCTCGTATGTTTTCTCTTCCTTACTCTCAAATGCCACAACTCAGAGGAGCATTATCATTTAACCTTTCAACTGTTGTTGAGAAGTGCTTTCTTTAATCAGCTGTGCCAGCCTTTGCAGCACACATTAGGCACCATATACGTGTTTAGCCCTGTGCTTTTTTCACAGGGTAGTCTTGTTACACTTTCCTTGACTAAATCTTTGATTCTTCCATTCTACTCTTTCTCCCCCAGCCCCCAGCAGTCAGCTTCTCATTCCTTCATCCTTCTTTAGTTTTATTTTTTTACTTTCTTTATAAAGAAAAAAAGTTTTCCCAATTATTGCTTTGGATGCAGCTTGTAATTATTTTGATTCACTCTCTACCCCCAGCAATCTGACTGTAATCATTTTATAGAATATCCATCTAGCTCCCAGATCTCCCATGGTATTGCTCTCTATCTTGACTTGAAGGTCTCTGATGATGAGGAAATCATTTTGCCATTATGTGAAACGATCCAGTCCATGGGGGGTGGTTTGCACTTCCTTACACATAACTGCTTCGCTGAGTCCCAGTTTGCCTCTGGAAACACAGGAGATCTAGTTTTTTTTTTTTTTCCCCCAAAAAGAACTCTTCAGATTCTTTTTTTTTTTTTTTTTTTTTTTTTTTTGAGACAGAGTCTCACTTTCTTGCCTGGGGCGAGTGCCGTGGCGTCAACCTAGCTCACAGCAACCTCAAACTCCTGGGCTCAAGCGATCCTACTGCCTCAGCCTCCCAAGTAGCTGG
>CAUYSK010069950.1:0-12923 GCA_963575035.1 Avahi laniger | reverse complement strand
TACTGGAGAGGAAGCAAGCACAGAAAATTAAACAACACATCTAAAGGCAATTTATGTAACCAAAGCATTTGTACCACTGTCATATTCTGAAATATTTTAAAAAATAGTCGCTCAGTCGATCAGTGACAAAGTCAGGAGCAATGAGGCCACATGCTGCATTCATTAGGTAGAACATAGACTCTGAAATTGGAAGCTCTACTAGTGACTTGAAGCTCGCTTTCTCCTTATGCAGATTCAATTCGCCTATATTGGGCTGTTTCCTCTCTTTTTTTTTTGAAACAGAGTCTCACTTTGCTGCCCTGGCTAGAGTGAGTGCCGTGGCATCAGCCTAGCTCGCAGCAACCTCAAACTCCTGGGCTCAAGCGATCCTCCTGCCTCAGCCTCCCAAGTAGCTGGGACTACAGGCATGCGCCACCATGCCCGGCTAATTTTTTCTATATATTTTTAGCTGACCAATTAATTTCTTTCTATTTTTGGTAGAGACGGGGTCTCGCTCTTACTCAGGCTGGTTTCGAACTCCTGAGCTCAAACAATCCACCTGCCTCGGCCTCCCAGAGTGCTAGGATTACAGGCGTGAGCCACCACGCCCGGCCTTAGTTGCTTTATTTTTATATGTTGTTCATTTACATCTTCTTGAGGGTTTGGCCTTACGGAAATGTGGTGCTAAGTACCTCGTCGATATTGTATATACAGTGCTAGTCCTTTTCCTTATTTTTCCATTTTTTTTTTTTTTTTTTTTTGAGACAGAGTCTCACTCTTTTGCCTGGGGCGAGTGCCGTGGGGTCAGCCTAGCTCACAGCAACCTCAAACTCCTGGGCTCAGGCAATCCTACTGTCTCTGCCTCCCAAGTAGCTGGGACTACAGGCATGAGCCACCATGCCCGGCTAATTTTTTTCTAGATATATTTTTAGCTGTCCAATTAATTTCTTTCTATTTTTTGGTAGACATGGGGTCTCGCTCTTGCTCAGGCTGGTCTCGAACTCCTGAGCTCAGAACGATCCGCCCACCTCGGCCTCCCAGAGTGCTAGGATTACAGGCGTGAGCCACCGCATTATTTTTCCATTTTTTTAATGTGCTGCATACTTGCTTTAAATTAGCAGTTTTTAGACTGCAAACAAGAATGAAACACAGACTCTCTCACCTCAATGGAAAGACTGGTATTACTCTTAAGTGGCACCATTCATGCTTAAATGAAAGCATATATAGTTTTGTAAAATTTTTGATAAAAGGAAATTAGTGTGCCTATCAGTTGTACACCTTATTCTCAGTGGTTTATCAATCTTAGAAAAATTGCCTTAACATCAGTTATATTATAGACATGGAAAAAGAAGGAGTCTCTTCCACTGAGTGCCTCACATTTGAAACTGTAATTTTGTGAACCAGAACCTCTAAAGATTTGGTGTGAAGAACACAGGATATTTTTGAACCAGTGATGCCAGTGTTGAGATTGGGAACTAAAGCCAACTAACTCTGTCTAGTCTTTTGCTACAACCATAGCTTTTTTACTAGGCATGTAAGAACTGAAAACAATGAAATAAATATACCTGTTGGTAAATATATATATATATATATGCTGTTGTTGCTTTTTGGAATGACAGTATAATTTAGGTGCTTTTTTTTAGTTCATGACTTTGAAATATAAGCAGAGACTTATTTTATGAAAGAAAGGAATATGCAGAGTATCTAAAGTTGTTAGATTTTAGCTAAACTTTTTTTTTTTTTTTTTTTTTGAGACAGAGTCTCACTCTGTTGCCAGGGCTAGAGTGCCATGGCTTCAGCCTAGCTCACAGCAACCTCAATCGCCTGGGCTCAAGAGATCCTTCTGCCTCAGCCTCCCAGGTAGCTGGGACTACAGGCATGGGCCACCGTGCCCGGCTAATTTTTTCTCTCTCTATATTTTTAGTTGTCCGATTAATTTCTTTCTGTTTTTAGTACAGACGGGGTCTCGCTCTTACTCAGGTTGGTCTCGAGCTCCTGACCTTGAGCAGTCCACCCACCTCGGCCTCCCAGAGTGCTAGGATTACAGGCGTGAGCCACCGCGCCTGGCCTAGCTAAACATTTTTAATACAGACATTCAACAGGATATCTGGCTTTGGAGAGTCAAGAGCTACGAATCACAGACCTCCCTAGGGTCTTGATTTGGGTCAAGGCTTAACTCCCCTAACTTCCTGTGTTTTCTCTTTCCTTGGGGAGTTAATGTTAAAAAGAAAATAATTAGATATATAGGTTTCCATAACATCTTTATTATGGAAAATTTCAAATATATGCAAAAACAGATAGGATAGTATAGTGAACCCTTGTGACTCTGCTACAATAATTGTCAACTCATGCCAATCTTGTTTTATCTAAGTACCTCCCTCCCACTAACCTACCATAGATTATGTTTAATCAAATCCCAGATAGCATATAATTTCATGAATAAATATTTCAATGTATATATCTAAAAGATAAGGACTAAAAAAAAATCCCACAAAAAATTAAGAAGTATTTTTCTTTCTTTCTTTTTTTTTTTTTCTTGAGATGGGGGTCTCTGTTGCCCAGGCTAAAGTGCAATAGTGACATCACAGCTCACTGGAGCCTCAAACTCCTGGGTTCAAGTGATCCTCCTGCCTTAGTAGCTTGAGTAGCTGGAATTTATTTATTTATTTTGAGACAAAATCTCTCTCTGTTGCCCGAGCTAGAGTGCCATGGTGTCAGCCTAGCTCACAGCAACCTCAAACTTCTGGGCTTAAGCAATCCTCCTGCCTCAGACCCCCAGGTAGCTGGGTCTACAGGCACTCACCACTACACCTGGCTAATTTTTCTGTTTTTAGTAGACATGGAAGTCTCACTCTTGCTCAGGCTGGTCTTGAACTCCTAACCTCAGGCGATCTTCTTGCCTCAACCTCTCAGAGTGCTAGTGTTACAGACTTGCTCCTGCCAGTTCTTTTACGTTTATTTGTTGCCAAGCATAATTCCTTTACCCCACTTTCTTCTTCTATCCTAGGATGCTGTTGCTTAACCTAAAGACATGTCCTCCACTTCAGTGTGTGAAAAAGTTTTCAGTAGCGAGATTGATCAAGTTAATTGGGGGATTAATAATGTGGATCTCATCCAAAGTCTAGTCAAGCTCTCTAATTCTCCTAGGGATTGTTTAATGGACTGGAGCTTGGATACTCAGCATATTGGGACAGGAGATATACTTAAGTATTCCTAGAAGTTGTGTATTTCAGCTTCCAGGTGAGTGTGGATTTTCAGATTTGGGAAAGACATTGAGAAAATTGGCTGGGATTTCAAGGCAGCTGGACCAAATCCAATATTGATTAACAGCATTTTCCCCCTGTTTGGCATCCAGCCTCTTCTCTCTGCTACTGCTTTGTTCTGAGAGGCAGTTCGAGCTATTTGCCAGTATTTCTGGATCCTGTCTCTGCTCATACTTTTCCACAACTGCTCTGCTTTTCCTTCCATGAGATCTCGAATTTCTAAATAAGGATGTGTATTTAGAAAAAGTAAGATTATTCCCCTTAGTAGGGGAATCTTAGTTCCAATCTTAGTTGGATGTCTGGTTAAGCTCCTGGGTCTCACCTGAATATTTGCTTGTTATTGGTAAATTATTAATCTAGTTGATTTCTAGTCCTTTAATGTTATTCTCCCTCAACCTTTAGCTATCAAGTGGAAATTATCTTTACCTCTTTCTTCCGCACATACAGAGTTTACTATATCTATATTCATGTTACATTTTCCTTCTTTTGCTGTACTGTTAATCACTCTCTGACCTTGTCATACCAGTATTTCTCTTTTCTCTGAATCTGCAATCTTTCTGCCTCTACTTTCTCTTTTACCCAACACTCTGTCCCCACCCTACTTCCAGCTACTGCTGACTTTCTCACCTTGTCATAAAAGTCATCTCCCCTACTCTCTTCACCTTTTCACAGCCTGTTTTTTCCTTCAAATGCCATAATTTTGTTTTGTCCCTACCACTTCACTGAAATTGCTCTGCTCAGTGACCTAATTGTCAAACTTTTCAGTCCTTAGCTTATTTTAAACTTTGCTTCTTTAAACTGTGATGCTATCCCCCCTTGTTTTTTTCTTACCTCCTATTCCTTCTTAGTCTTCTTCATAGTCTCATAGTCTCCTTCTACCAATCCCCAAATGTTGATGTTCCTAAGGATTCTGTTCTTAAGCTGCTTTTTTTGTTCTTTAATTATTTTCAGGTGACGTAATTCACCACACACACACACACACACACACACACACACACACACACATTTTCTCCATATCTCTCTGTTTAATTCAGATCTCTCTCTAAAACCTACTTGGACATCCCATAGAAACCTTAGAAGTAATTATCTTTCCCACAAAATCCAAACCTTCTAAATTCCCTTTCTGATTGAATAGTATCAGTAGCCACACAGTTACCTAAATCAAAAATTTGGATTTGACCTTGATTCCTCCTTCTCTAAGATATATATGATTGATCCTAGATATGACTTTAACTTTTTTTTTTTTTTTTTTTTAAGAGGAAGGGTCTTGCTCTCTTGCCTAGGCTGGAGTGCAGTGGTGCCATCGTAGCTCTCTGCAGCCTCAAACTCCTGGACTGGGCTCAAGCAATCCTGTCTCAGCTTCCCAAATAGCTGGGACTACAGGTGCACGTCGCCACACCCAGCTGATTTCTCTGTTTTTTGTAGAGCCAGCGTTTCACTATGTTGCTCAGGCTGGTCTCGAACTCTTGGCCTCAAGGGGTCCTCCCACCTCAGCCTCCCAAAGTGCTGGGATTATGGGGGCGAGCCACTGTGCCCAGCTTCCTTTGGAGGTGTTTCAGTAGGGGTCTGATGTGAGTTGACTTGTGACTAGAAAGAATATTCTGGTTGTTGTGTTAGAAATGGATTGTAAGAGGGTAAAGACTGGAAGTAAGGACTCCAATTACAAGGCTTTTGCACTAATTCGGATGAGAATTGATAGTGGCTTGCACTGGGGTAATAGTAGAAGAGCTATAGACAGGTGGACAGATTTGGGATATCTTTTGTTATTTTCAGTTTTTTTTAGACACAATTTTGTTCTGTCACCCAGGTTAGAGTGCAGTGGCATGATCATAGCTTACTGTAACCCCGAACACATGGGCCTAAGGGATCCTCCTTCCTCAACCTCTTGAATAGCTAAGACTACAGACATGCGCCACCATGCCTGGCTAATAGGATATCTTTTGGAAATGAAGTTGACAGGGCTTGCTCAGGGATTGTCCCAGCTAGGAGATTGAAGCAAAGAGGATCATGGCTAACTTCTAGATTGTTTGTTTATTTATTTAGAGAGAGAGTCTCATTCTGTTGCCTGGGCTAGAGTGCAGTGGCGTCATCATGGCTCACTGCAACCTCAAACTCCTGGGCACAAGCGATCCTCCTGCCTCAGCCTCCTGAGTATCTGGGACTATAGGCATGCACCACGACACCTGGCTAATTTTTCTCTTTTTAGTAGAGATGGCTGGGGTCTTGCTCTTGCTCAGGCTGATCTCAAACTCCTCAGTTCAAGCAATCCTCCCACCTCAGCCTCTCAGAGTGCTAGGATTACAGGTGTGAGCCACTGTACCTGGCCAACTTCTAGATTATTGACTGGAGCAACCAGGTGAATAAATGGTTGATGCTGTTTGTTGAGATGGGGAAGACTGTAGCAGAATAAATTTGTCAAGGATTCTGTTTTGGTTATGCCAGGTTTGAGATGCTTGTTAAACATCCAAATGAAGATATAAGATAGGTAGTTGGATAGAAAAGCCTGGCATTCCTGAGAGATGTCTGAGCTAGAATTGTAGACTTGGATGTTATCAACATGTAGATCGAATTCGAAGTCATGGAATTCAATCAGGAGGTCATCTAGGGATGATTTGTGACTAGAGGTTTGAAAGAGAAGGAACAGCCAGTGAGGTAGGTGGAAAACCAGGAAGGTGATGTTATAGAAGCCAAGTAAAGAAGTGTTTCAAGAAAGTAGTGATCAACTGTGTAGAATGTTGTCTAGAGGTCACATAACAGAAATACCCACAGGATTTGACAACCTAGAGATTATTGGTGACTTTGATTAGAACCATTCATCGGAAGTAGAACCCTGATTGTAGTGGATTTAGGGGAAAAATAAGATGAAGCACTTGATCTTTTTTTCGTTTTTGTTTGATGACAGGTTTTGGAAGCCAATTTCTTTGAAAACCTCCTGTGTCATTGTTATTATACTAAATCCTCACCTATTTGTATTCCAATGGTTATGTATTTTTTATTGAAGTATTATATTCCTTTAATGTTTTTGTATCATTATTTTACGTGGATTCCTGTTCTCTAAAAACTGCTTTAAGTAGTGCTATGAACAATACAGATAACTGGTGAGTGAATGAGATTGTTTATAAGGGTTAGGTCCCTGTTCTTGGAAAACCCTAGTGACTTGACCTTGGCCTCAGGAGACATCAGTTTTCTCAGCTGTCAAATGAGGATAACAGGACCAGTTTGGCTCAGTGGGTGGTTGTGAGGCATGACTACTAATGAAAATAATTGTAAAACACTTTTGCAAGTTTAAGTGTGATATAAATGCTAAGTAATAGTTCTTTATTGGGATGTTGTGAAAATTAGCAATATGCTATTAGAGGCCTTAAGTTCTTTTTGAGAAAGGTGATTTTTTTTTTAATAAATACTATTTTAGGAAAAAACAGCTTAAAATTTGGGAAAAGATTAGTGCTACCCTAATTTTTAGAATGTAACAATTATGGAATCATAATGAAATAACTTTTTATTAAAGAGAGATATTTCTCTAAAGGTTTATTATATCACTCTAGAGGGTTCATATTCCAAGAATTTTACCATCTTGGCTTTTTGGTTCAAATGAGAATATGAATACCAACCATCCTATGGCAGTTACAATGCTGAACATTTAAAGGACTAATGGAGAAGCTGAGCAAGGTGGCTCACAGCTACTTGGGAGGCTGAGGCAGGAGGATCGCTTGATCCCAGGAGTTCTGGTCTAGCCTGGGCAACATGGCCAGAACCTGTCTTTTCAAAAAAAAAAAAAAAAACAGGAATTTAAATAAAGGACTGGTAGGGGTGATTTATTGTCTACATTTAAAGCGTCACAGCCAATCGATACACCCTCTCACAAAAAAATATTGAAAAAGCATTTTAATTTATTGTAGGCAACACCATAGAGACATTTTAACGCAGGGTTAGGTGATGGTTGCAGTGAGGCTTTGAAGATGGACATGGTGCCGTTTCAGGCAAAACTAGCACTCCTTGTTCCATACCTGAGTCTAAATATAGAATCAGTGGCATCATTACCTATAATGCACTTAGAAAATGCTTGAAATTTCAATCTGTTGAACTAAATTTTTCTCAGCCTTTAAAATGGCATTAACAATAGGGAAAAATTGGGACGTGATTTAAAACCAATAAGGGAAAACTGAAATGATTAATCTGAAGTCTGCTGATGTGCTTAGAACTATATCCTGCTGACATCTCATGTAGGATCTTGTATATTGTTTTCAGTATAGGGACCTATGTATTGCTAATTTTAGAACAAAGTAACATGAAGTTTTTAGCTTTATGTAGGTTGGAATTTAATCTTTTTTCTGGAATTTGAATTCTTTACCTCTTTGTATCAAGGATAAATAAAAAGGCTTAGGTTTCTTTTCATCATCGATGGGAATACTGTACTTGCTTTTCCTGTACCTAGGCATTATTTGCCTTTCTTTTGCATTTGGTGACTAGTGAAGGGGTTCCTGAATGGCTTGCTTTCACAGCAAAGACAGTTGACTAAGCTTACTTTCTTGGAGATGTTTTATTTCTGTGGTTGTATTAAGACTTTCTGTTGTTTGCTTCCATCATCCGCCTTCATTGTAGACCAAGGGATTGGCAACTGTATTATATTCATAGGTAAAATTTTGTCTTCTATTCTTATTTAGTTCCCTTGGATTTAATGTGCAGTTTACCTGTCTCCATTCTATTTATTTAATAATAATTTCCTTCCTAGATTAGGTATTTCACAAAGCTTATATCCTAAATATTTTTAGAAGTATATTACTTATTGCTAGACATCCTTATCTTTATTTTTTTATTTTTGTCATTCAGACTAGCCAAAGTTTCTCTGGAAGCTTGCAGTTGGCAGTACTATCAAGACAAAATGGTGTAGGACTGTATGGAAAAGGCACTTTCCATCACTACCTAACAATATGGAATATATGCAATTTTTGACCTTTTATATTTCTTCTGTGATTTACTATCTCGTGCTCTTTGAATATTTTCCCCTTTGGTTATTTGTCTTTTTCTTATTGACTTACAAAATTTCTTTATAGACTGTGGCCATCAACTCTTTTTTTATACATGGTACAAATATTCTTTAAGGTTATGAATAAGAAGAAGGCAGGCTATTGCATCAAATGCTAATTCAAGATGGTGTTTGGTTAAATTGTTTAATTGTTTGCCTTGATTATTTGAGCAATGGTAAGCTTCTTTTGTCTCTCCCCTTCCAAAGATGCATAGAAAAGCTCCTTCTGTCTGAAGTAAAGTGTTGGCTCTGTGTTGGTTATAATTTGCTTTTTCTGGCTTGCACAGCCTTCTTTTTGTTTTCTGTCTTCTGACAGATTATAGGATTGTGGGGAAACAGCGTCCAGGGCTTTTTCAGGAACTGTGCCATTTTATCTACAGGAGAAGCCATTGGCTTTGGCACTGAAAGAGAATTGGCTCTGCATTTAAAGATGCCAAATCATGCTTGATTCACAAGTTTGCTGTCTCATTTTGTCTGTGTGTGAAACTTTTTCAGGATTTTGGCTTTTTACTTTTTCTGCCATGTGCTACCCCATCAGTATGAGAAGTTAACAATTTATTCCTTCTCTCCAACTCTCCACACCCTACACACACAATCCAAATATCCCAAACCGTAGCAAAAGATGCAACAGTCATTTTGAGGATCAGGGGGAGATCCTGAATGCTAGGATTACAGATGTTTCCCGTTGGTGCCCTTATGGTGACTTTGAGCTCTAATTCTGATTTATCAGTTAAAGTCTTTCCTGTAGAGTCTTGAATTACTTAGGTGTGGAAATGATTTACCTACCAACCAAGATGTCTCTTTACATAGGTTTTTCAAAGGCATCAGTGAAAGCTAATTGTCAGGGTATTTTATTTTCTAACATGTGAAACTTAATTTGTATAAGACAGAGCATATTTAGGAAACTTCCACATATTTATTTACCCTTGATACACTCTTTTCAGTGGGGTCTAGAGTAATTTATCCTGATTTCAAATAAGAATTTTTTTATCATATAAGCAGTCTTAACTCCAATTGTATCTGCTACCTTCCTGCATTTTAAACTGTGTGCAATTGATCTGGAAACCTAGCCAGCTCCTTATTTTAGTAAATCTTCTCCACTAGATAATGCCTCTACTTTCTATAGATAACAGTTTAAAGATACCATTCTAGGTATAGATTATTTCCATTTTTATTAAAGCCAGGAAGATTGTTATTAATAATAGGTGAATAAGCCAGTTTGCATAGGCTGGTTTTTCTAGTGTGAGTTATTATATAGACACACATTTGCCTCCCTCTGCCAGAAATACTTTTCCTTCTGTCCTGCCCCAAACCTGCAATCTCCCAAAGGCAGGGGTTTGGTTCTCTACTCTTCTGCTGCATTCTCTGTTGTAGTTTGCTTTTATTATTATTATTATTTTCTTTTTCTTTTTTTTTTTTTTTTGAGACAGAGTCTCACTTTGTTTCCTGGGCTAGAGTGAGTGCTGTGACGTCAGCCTAGCTTACAGCAACCTCAGGCTCCTGGGCTCAAGCAATTCTTCTGCCTCAGCCTCCCTGAGACTACAGACATGTGCCACCATGCCTGGCTAATTTTTTTCTATATATTTTTAGTTATCCAGCTAATTTCTTTCTATTTTTTTTAGTAGAGACGGGGTCTCGCTCTTGCTCAGGCTGGTCTGGAACTCCTGACCTCGAGCGATCCTCCCGCCTCGGCCTCCCAGAGTGCTAGGGTTACAGGCGTGAGCCACCGCACCCGGCCATATTATTATTATTATTATTATTATTATTTTGAGACAGAGTCTCACTCTGTTGCCTGGACTAGAGTGCTGTGGCCTCAGCCTAGCTCACAGCAACCTCAAACTCCTGGGCTCAAGCGATCCTCCTGCCTCAGTCTCTCTAGTAGCTGGGACTATAGACACGCGCCACCGTGCCCAGCTAATTTTTTCTATTTTTAGTTGTTTGGCTAATTTTTTGCTGTTTATAGTAGAGATGGGGTCTCGCTCTTGCTCAGGCTGGTCTCGAACTCCTGAGCTCAAGCAATCCTCCCACCTCGGCCTCCCAGGGTGTGAGAATTACAGGCGTGAGCCACCGCGCCCGGCCCATATTATTATTTTTTAACTAGTGTATCTTCCCTATCTAACTAAGCACCTTCAATCCAAAGACTACATCTTATTCATCTTTTTGTCTCTGGGGTTCAATAGAGTTTCTGGTATATAGGAACACAATTAATATTTGGTGTTGTGAGTGAGTGAATGAATAAAATGAAATCCAAAGATACAGTGAATGGGTTTTACACTTCCCTCTAGTGTCTGAAAGAGAAAGTGCAGCCAGTTTTTACAAAAACCCCCCAAACCGAACTACCGTTAAAGAGTACCTTGCATCATTGAAATAATAGTTCAAGACATTGCCTTTTCTTTTCTTAAACTATTACACTATTTTTTTCAGACCTGCTGTTCTCTTGAAGTCTAGTGAATAATAAGGTTTTTTATCCAAGTCTCTGTGCTTTGTGCCATGGGTGTTTGACTTCTGTAAATGTCACATAGCAGGTTTTTATGGGGAAAATGCTTTTTTAAGAATGTTCAGCTTCTTGTTCAGGTTGGATCATTTTTTAAAAGAGGAATGAGGAGGGGGGTTCAATTTCCTTTTTTTTTTTCTTTTCCCTTTTTTTTGGAGACAGAGTCTTGCTTTGTTGCCCTGGGTAGAGTGCAGTGGCGTCATTGTAGCTCACTGCAGCCTCAAACTCCTGGGCTCAAGCCATCGTCCTGCCTTAGCGGCCGAAGTAGCTGGGACTACAGGCATGCCACAACACCCAGCTAATTTTTCTGTTTTTAGTAGAGATGGGGTCTCACTCATGTTCAAGCTGGGCTTGAACTCCTGAGCTCAAGGGATCACCCTGCGTCAGCCTCCCAGAGTGCCAGGATTACAGGTGTGAGCCACTGCCCCCTGCCCTGGTTAGATTGTTGTTACTGTTTTGTATTTGTTATTCAGTTCTACTGAAAATTGTATATTAATTTTGATTAGAGTAAATTAAGTGTGAAAATTCCTTTTTTTTCTTTATGCTTGTTATAAATGCCATTTGGGAAATTTGCAAAATAGGGTGCTTAAGAAATAACAATGTGCAGACTGACCAGACTAGGTGAATATTACCTAAACTAGTTTTTCGACCAGCCTATTTATCTTTTCCATCTATTTCTGAGAGATATGTTTGTTTTGTTTTAATACCCTTTTTTTTTTTTTTTTTTTTTTTGAGACAGAGTAACACTCTCTTGCCTGGGGGGAGTGCTGTGGCGTCAGCCTAGCTCACAGCAACCTCAAACTCCTGGGCTCAAGCAATCCTGCTGTCTCAGCCTCCCGAGCAGCTGGGACTACAGGCATGCGCCACCATGCCCGGCTAATTTTTTTCTATATATATTTTTAACTGTCCAATTAATTTCTTTCTATTTTTGGTAGAGATGGGATCTCGCTCTTGCTCAGGCTGGTCTTGAACTCCTGAGTTCAAACAATCCGCCCGCCTCGGCCTCCCAGAGAGCTAGGATTACAGGCGTGAGCCACCGCGCCCGGCCTTGTTTTAATACCTTTTATTGATTATAAAAGACATGTTGAACATAGAAAGTTTCAAAATGATAAATCTATAATTTTACCTAGCTAATCTATTAAAAATTACAAATTAATGGGTGTTTATTTTTATTTATTTATTTATTTTTTTGAGATTGGATCTCTCTCTGTCACCCAGGCTGGAGTACAATGGCCAGATCATAGTTCACTGTAACCTTAAAACCCTGGGCTCAAGTGATCTTCTGGCCTGGGCCTCCCAAAGTGCTGGGATTATAGGTGTGAGCCACCAGGCTGGCCCTGTTTTTTTATTTTTTAAAAGATAGAATAAAACAAATTCTGTCCCTCACTCCTTCCTTCCCCTCTTTGCTTTTTCTCAGTAGTAACCCCTGTTGACAGATTGGTGTTTATACTTCCAGATATTTTCTTGGACCTACAGACATATAATATTCATATGTGCTTAAAAAATAGATGTGATTATTTTATAATACAATCTGCCAGAATCTAAATAGTAAAAAAGTTCACATTTTGTTCTTTTCATATGGAACCTAATAAAAGCTAGCCTGTGAGACACCAATGAAGTTCTTCCATAAATCTGTTTTTGAGGCCGGGCAGGGTGGCTTACGTCTGTAATCCTAGCCTGTAATCCTGCCTTGGGAGGCCAAGGCAGGAGGATCATTTGAGGCCAGGAGTTTGAGACGAGCCTGAGCAAGAACAAGACCCTATCTCTACAAAAAATAGAAAAATTAGCCAGGTATGTGCACCTGTAGTCCCAGACACTTGGGAGATTGAGGCAGGAGGATCGCTTGAGTTTGAGGTTGCAGTGAGCTATGATGTTATATATGAAATGCTTTGAGTTCCACTCTAGCCCTGGCAACAGAATAAGACCCTGTCTCTGTCTCTATCTGTCTCTATCTCTGTCCAGTGGTCCCCGACCTTTTTGGCATCAGGGTCTGGTTTCATGGAAGACAGTTTTTTTTTTTTTTTTTTTGAGACAGAGTCTAACTTTCTTGCCTGGGGCGAGTGCCGTGGCGTCAGCCTAGCTCACAGCAACCTCAAACTCCTGGGCTCAAGCGATCCTACTGCCTCAGCCTCCCAAGTAGCTGGGACTACAGGCATGTGCC
>CAUYSK010069949.1:0-29177 GCA_963575035.1 Avahi laniger | reverse complement strand
AAGAAATTAATTGGACAGCTAAAAATATATATAGAAAAAATTAGCCGGGCATGGTGGCTCATGCCTGTAGTCCCAGCTGCTTGGGAGGCTGAGACAGTAGGATTGCTTGAGCCCAGGAGTTTGAGGTTGCTGTGAGCTAGGATGATGCCACGGCACTCACCCCAGGCAAGAGAGTGAGACTCTCAAAAAAAAAAAAAAAAAGATGTTATTTTTATGCTATGATTTTGGTAACTTTCTGCGAAGTTCTCTGAGTGGCAAGGTCTCTTGGGTCACCTGCAGAAAATAGGAAATTGTACAATGATACTCGTGGACTGGAGCCGGAAAGCAACTGGAAAGCTTTCAGAGGTGTCTCTACAGTGTGATGATGTTTATTGTTTTTCTTTGTTCTTTGTCTTTCTCCTCTCACTGAGACCTGGTTGATCTTCAGGTTGTTTTATAATAAGCCCAATTTTGGGAAGGAACAAATCAGATTGAGTTGGCAATTTATCATTGTTGCTATAGAGCAGATCCTTTAGCTTCTCCTGACCCAAATGGTTCCCATCTTGTCAAAAAAATTATAAATATACATCCTAACTCTTTTTCTGTGAGCAGAGGCCATTTAGGGGCAGTTTCAGCTAAAAAGGCTTAAACAAGACTGAGCCTAACATCTCAGCATCAGGACGCAACTTGGTCCATATTCAGCTTGCTCCACAGTAACTCTATGAAACATCAAGCCCTGCTGCAAAAAAAAAAAAAGTACTTTAGTAGAAAAAAAGGATCTGAGATCCAGTTAGTAGTAAATGTTAGATACACAATATAAACATTGGCAAAAGAGATCAGGTATTAGGGACTTCCAGGAAAAGCCACATGTCCCAGCTGCCAAGAATCACCATTGGAATGGAAGGTCCTTGGTGAATTTAACTGTATCCCAAATCTAGTCTTAGGCTTATACGATCATAAAACTAATCTTTTTAAGACCTCAAAGTTGATAGGCCTGAAGGAAACTGATTTACTACCCGAAACTCAAAATAGGCTGAAGTATCTGAGCCACAGTGGTACCTGATTACTGTTTGGTGGAAATGTAACTGTCAGGGAACTTGGGCATTTATTGCAAGCAACTGACTCTCTTCCTGTAGGTATAGAACATGTGAAGCCAGATTTCAGGAGGTTGCTTGATATGCATGAAATCAGTTCAAAGGGGGATTTTTGTGACTTGACTGGTCTCACTATCCAATCATTTCGTGCAGCCGTGCTACAAGGCAATAACCAAAAGGAAGATGGCATAGTACAATAGTAAATGGCTTGGGCTGTAGAAGGAGAAAAACCTGTGTTTGCACTCCTCCCCCAGTATTTGCTAGTTTTCTGTCTTTGGGAAAGTTACTAACCCATTTTTTATTTGTTTTTTGGAGACAGAATCTTGCTCTGTCTCCCAGGCTGAAGTGCAGCGGCATCATCCTAGCTCACTGCAACCTCAAACTCCTGGGCTTGAGGGATCCTCCTGCCTCAGCCTCCCAAGTAGCTGGGACTATATGTGTGTGTCACCACACCACCATGCCTGGCTAATTTTTCTACTTTTTTTTTGTAGAGACAGGGTCTCACTACATTGTTCAGGCTGGTCTTGAACTCCTGGCGTCAAACAATCTTTAAACCACCGAAAGAAAAAAATACCTGTCAACCTAGAATTCTACGCCCTGTGACAATACCTTTTTAAAAATGAATGTGACTCAACAATAAAAAGATAAACAACACAATTTTTTAAACAAGCAAAGAACTCAAATAGATGTTTTGCCAAAGAAGATTTATACATGGCCAATAAGCCCATGAAATTATGTTCAATAACATTAGTCATTAGGGAAAAGGAAGTCAAAACCACAATGAGATACCACTTCATACCCACTAGGATGGCTATAATGAAAAAAAACTGAAAATAACAAGTGTTGGTAAGGATATGGAGAAATTGGAACCCTCATACACTGATGGTGGGAATGCAAAAATATATAGCCACAGTGGAAAACAGTTTGGAGTTTCTTTGAAATATTAGACAAAGAATTAACATATGACCCAGCAGTTCCACTCCTAAGTACCTACCCAACAGAACTGAAACTAGGCACTCAAACAAATCCTTGAGACTCAACAAGTTATAAAGGTTCATAGTAGCACTACTTACAGTAGCTAAAAGGTAGAAACATCCCAAATGTCTATCAACAGAAGAATGGATAAACAAACTGTGCTGTATCCATACAACAGAATATTATTCAGTCACAGAAAGAAATGATTCACTGATACATGTTTCAACGTAGATGAGCCTGGCAAACATGCTTGGTGAAAGGAGCCATCCACAAAAGGTCACATACTATGAGATTCCATTTATGTGACGTGTCCAGAATGAATAAAGTCGCTGAAACAGAAATGAGATTGGTGGTTTCCAGGAATTGGGGGAACAGGGAAATGAGAAGTAACTGCTTAATGGGGTTGGATTAAGAAGTGACGAAAGTGTTTTGCAGCTTCATAGAGGGAGTGGTTGACAACATTGTCATTGTACTAAAATGGCACCGATACGTTCACTTTAAAATGGTAAGTTTGATGTCATGTGAATTGCACCTCAATTTTTCAACATTAATTTTCAAAATGAAGGTGAAATAAAAACTTTCTCAGACATACAAACGCTGAAAGAATTCATTAACAGGAGGACTGCAATACAAGAAATGTAAAGGAAAGTGCTTCGGGCAGGAAGAAAATGGTAAAGTTTAAAAATACACAAAGCAGTGAAGAGCATCAGAAATGGTAACTACATGGGTAAATATGTAAGTTTTTTATAACATAAATCTCTTTAAAAGAAGAACAAAACTGGAGTACTAAAATTAACTGATTTCAAGCATCGTTAGAAAGTCACAGTAATCAAGATCATGTGGTATTGGTATAAACACAGATAAATAGATGCATGGAACAGAACGAAGAGTTTAGAAACAGACCCACACATATATGGACAACTAACCTTCAAAAAAGGTGCAAAGTGGAGAAAGTGTAGTCTTTAACAAATTGAACTGGAAGAGTTAGATATTCATATGCAAAAGAAATAAACTTCAATCCATAGTTTGCACCATTTATAGAAATGACTCAAAAAATGCTACAGGCCCAAATGTAAAACCTAAAACGATGTGGAAATAAGTGAAGACTGCCCAAATGAAAACAAGCAGAGGCTATTTATTCAGAGCTCACTGTGTCTAGGGAGTCAGCCACTATCACTTGAATTTGGCAGAGACTTAAAGGCAGGCACAGGTGTGGGGAAGCTTATGGTGGGAAACAAAAGGGAAGGCTTCAGGTATGCTCTGCTTTGAGATTATTGTCGTGGGGAAGATGGAAGTGGGCTTACTAGAAGTGGGGCATCCTATGTGATTGGTTTGGAGAACATATTTGATCTTCTCTGGTTGGTCCTGAGTTGGAAGCAGGGGCAAAAATTAGGGAAGCCAGTAGTCCCGACTGCTTTTGGCCAACCACATTACAGAATGCGGTTTGGCTTCGCTGGCTGTTTGCTGCAGAGGTTGTGTTGGGAAGTGGGACACAAGTTTATTTTGAATCCTGTCTCACTTTTGATTTTAAAGCCCTTTCAAAATGCTATAATTCAGACAAAGGGGCTATTTTCCATTCTAATTTCTGTTTTAGCATTTAGTCTCTAATTTCAGGTTTAACTCCATTGACAAAATGAGATGAAAGGCTGCTGTTACGTCAGCATCTTTTTTAACTCCCCAATGTTGTTGAAAGTTATTTCCTAGTCGAGCCCGAAAAATCTCCTCTAAATTCATCTTTTCCGTGTTTGCATGATTAAATTAGGGTCCTAGAAAAATTAGCCAGGCATGGTGGTGCATGCCTGTAATCCCAGCTACTCGGGAGGTTAAGACAGGAGGATCACTTGAGCTCAGGAGTTTGACGATGCAGTGAGCTATGATGACCCACTACGGTCTAGCCCAGGTGACAGAGCAAGACTCTATCTTAAAAAAATAATATATGGTCTAATCAATTTTTATTGGAAATGTTTTGGTTATGGTTTTTAGGAGACTTTGCCCTACTTCTTGGACTTTTGTATTTTTTTACCCTAAGATTTACTGTGGAAAGAGGGATCCTGTAGTCCCTTTCTGAATCAATCCAATCAGCTTTTGCCCTCTAGGATTTAGCATTTGAGTTTCCAACTGACATGTCTACAAGTTAACATAGCTTAGGTAACCCTGAGCCACATGCAACCAAAAGAATTCTAAATTCTTCCATTAACATTTTCTGGTCTTGTCTGGGCTTGGGGAAGTGTTTAAGCACAGCTTTTAATTCAGCTCAGGTCCAAGGTTTGGTCCATAGTTGCCTGCTTCCCTGGCTCAATGAGAGGGATAGATCTTCAGAGGCACCTGGCATTTTGGAGTTTGGGGGGAGCTCTTGGTTAAAAGGAAGGGGTCTGGACAAAGGAAAGAGAAGGGAGGAATTGACTGAAGGGCAGGAGAGAGATCAGAGATGGGGGGTTTGAGAGAGAGCTGGATACCAGGAGGCAATGGGACAGCAAGGAGGGGAAGGATTTACTAGGGGAATGAGTCTAATTGGTTGCTGCTTTAGTGCGTCAAATTGCGCATGAGCTTTGGGCAAAGAATCTTTTAATGAAACAACTTCTGATTCAGGATCTCTTTTGGAGATCTCTGCACAGCAATCAAAAACTTCTGTCCAATTGGTTCTGAGAAATCATATTCCTTCACTTTTCTAAGTCCTGAGTTGGAAGCAGGGGCAAAAATTAGGGAAGCCAGTAGTCCCGACTGCTTTTGGCCAATCGCATTATAGAATGCGGTTTGGCTTCACTGGCTGTTTGCTGCAGAGGATGTGTTCTCAAATGAACAATTTTTTTCAAGTCAAATGTTCCCCAGAGTGGCCACTAAAGGCCCAGATCATCCTTGAAGTTATGCCATCTAGGAAGGCAGGTACACAAGTCAGCATTGTGCATATAAGAACCAGTTTTTCCTAAAGAGGGAAGCTCTAGACCCCAGGTGAGCTGGTGACTGTCGGTAGGAATGCAGCGCTTGCACACTTCGTGTCTAGAGTCCCCAGCCTTACACTTGGCCACCTCTGAACACAGACCTGATAATCCGTGCCCCTCCCCAGAAGGAGGAAAACCAGAGAGGACACTCTCCCTGGATCACAGTGAAGATCAAATACTCAAGGTAGAAGGACAACCTCTCTGGTTTTACTGGTGACTCACAGCAAAGTTTTCCCAAGTGGACACCAGTTCAGGGAGAACCACAAACTCGCTGGCTGTGAGGTCAGTGGAACAGGCGTATAGAGCCTATGCCTGTGTTCTACCCTGTCATCGTCCTTCCCAGGACATTTTTTAAATGGCACAACACAAACTAATACAAAAGAGAGCAAAAAGGGATGGGAGGGAATGTTTTGATTCCACCAAGGATGCCAAACAATTGGGAACCTATAACAAAACCCAAGAACAAAACCCAGGTACCAAACTGAGCGTAAGTATTAATAGCTGAGGAACTCAACACACAAAAAAGAGAAGTTCAGAGCCAGTGCTGACTTACCACATCAGCACAAGCTCAACAAGCTGCTAGCAGCGAGGCACCGGTGGCCTCTGTAGGTACCACACCTGGTCAGAGGCTGGGGTCCACAGTGATAGGAAGTGCAGATGGTATATTGGTGGAAGCTCCAGGAAAACTGTGGCTATTAGTGAAGACCACACAGATGGGAACAAGAAGAAGCTATTTATTCAGAGCTCACTATAATAAGGGAGTCAGCCACCATCACTTGCATTTGGCAGAGACTCAAAACCAGGCAGGGGAGTGGGAAAGCTATGTAGTAACCAAAAGGGAAGGCTCAGGTGTGGTGTGATTCAAGGTTGTTGTCACAGGGAAGCTGCAGGCAGGCTGACTCGGAAAGGGGTGCCCTGCATGATTAGTTTGGAAAACATACTTGGCTTTCTGTGGTTGAGCCTGAGTTGGAAGTGGGAGCAAAAATTAGGCAAGTGGTCAGTTATTGGCCAAGTCCTGACCACTGTTGGCTAACTGCCAGCGAGGTGTTTGTTTGGGTTCCCAGGCTGGTTGCTGTAGAAGTTGTGGGTCAGAGTTCTGTTTTTATATATGGGCTGGCCATTGTCCACATGTATATTAAGTCTCTCAACTATAAAACTTCTAGAGGAAACTATAGGAGAAAATATTTTTCCTTGGGTTAGGCAAACATTTCTTAAAGATGACATTACATGCACAATACATAAAAGGAAAAAAATGATATATTGGACTTTAAGAACTTTTCCTCTAAGAACTCAACCTCTGTTAAGAGGTTGAAAATACAAGCCCCTTACTGGAAGGAAATATTCACAAATTATATATCTGATAAAGGACTTGTATCTAGATTATATACAGAGTACTCAAAAACTAATGATAAGGCCTGGGCGAGTGGCTCATGCCTGTAATCCTAGCACTCTGGGAGGCTGAAGTGGGAGGATTGCTTGAAGTCAGGAGTTCAAGACCAGCCTGAGCAAGAGTGAGACCCTGTCTCTACTAAAAACAGGAAAATTACTTGGGCGTCGTGGCATGCACCTATAGTCCCAGCTACATGGGAGGCTGAGGCAGGAAGATGGCTTGAGCCCAGGAGTTTGAAGTTGCTATTGTTGGGGAAATCTCAATGCTAATTTCGCTTAAAACCAAGAAGGCAGCTAAATAGAATTATGCACCTGTTAGCTAAAACCACAAAACAGTTAAGCAAAGTTATGAGCCTGTTACAACTTTACTGCTTGTAAGAAGAGCTGCTAATTGGCTATCTTTTAAATCCTATTGCTAATTGGTTAATCATTTATGCTTGTATGCTATTGGATATGTCTAATCCAAAAAAGTATAAAATCTGAATAAAATAAGGAAGCAGTGCTCAGAATTTGGAGACAAGCCTCCTCTAGGTCCGCCGGCCAGAATAAACGCTGACTCTCCAACTCTCTGCAAGCCGCTTGGTTATCCTTTGGGACCGGTCGCTGTAACACTTGCTGTAACACTATGAGCTAGGCTGATGCCACAGCATTCTACTTAGGGCAACAGAGACTCTGTCTCAAAAAAAAAAGTAGAGTCTCAAATTCTGCATACTCCAGATAGAGACCTTTACATGCGCCCTAAATTCACTTGATAATGATGCCCTGTGCTTTCCACTGCATATCGTACATTTACACTTCTCAAGTTTGCCAACTCTTCTCTCAGTAGAACACAGCAGGCTCTCCTAACCGCCAGTGAAAATTACTCCAGCAAAATAAAAGAAAATGTGCTCTCTTCCCATACAGGTGCATACAAGCAGCAAGCATTCTGCTCCTTTATATTGCCCTTGTAGATTTTTTTTTTCCTAGCAAAGGAATCCTCTAAGACACCTGGTCTTCAGAGACTATTGCTCCGCCTGTGAATGTGTCCATCAGCCTTGAGAGATACTGAATTATGAATGTACTTATGTCCTGTTGCCATGACAATAATACTGAAATCCATTTCTGTTTTCTGGTAGGTATACAGTAGTCCCTCCTTATCCTTGATTTTCTCTTCCGAGGTTTCAGTTACTGTGGTCAACCACAGTCCAAAAATATTAAATGAAAAATTCCAGAAATAAACAATCAGTTTTAAATTGCACCCATTCTGAACAGCACGATGAACTCTCATGTTTTCCACTCCCTCCAGCCCTGGCGGTGAATCCCTCTGTCCGGCCATCCACCCTGTATGCGCTACCTCCCTGCTCCCTCCCCTCTCCCTTGGTCACTTAGTGGACTGACTGTAGCAGTGCTTCTGTTCAGGTAACCCTTATTTTACCTAATGGCCCCAAAGAGCAAGAGTAGTGAGGCTGACAATTCAGATATGCCAAAGAGAAGCCATGAAGTGCCTCCTTTAAGTGAAAAGGTGAAAGTATAGGGAAAAGATAGTATGTAATCCCTACATAGTCTATTCCCTACTATCTGCGGGTTCCGAACGCAACCCCCTGTAAAAGGCGGGATTACCGTAAAAACCTGTGAATTTTCATAATCCGGCAATGAGTGGATCATGGCATTTCCCTCTTCTTCCACTTGCATGGAGGTAATAAAACTTGTGACTGCTTATTTTTTTAAAACAAAAGAGTTTAAGTCTTGCGACATTTAAATTAATACTTCTGGCACAGAATGCTCACACAGCTGCTCGCCTGGTATCCGGCCCCAGGAAGTCTCACCTCCCCACCCCGCGCCACGCAGACCCACTAAGAATCAGTTTCTGTTTCCCCACCGAGGCAGGCGCAGGCTCGTCCCCCTTCGGATTAAGGCCAGACTAAGTCTCAGCCCCCGTCTCCTCCTAGAGGCTTAGGTCCGAACGACCACGTCCGGCACGCCCCACCGGCGGGGGAACGGGAGGGGCTGTTATAAAAGCCCCACAGTCGAGCAGCCCCTCTCTCCAGCACTAATCCTAAGGGATTTCCTTCCGGCTCCTAGGACAGTCTTGTGCAAACGGAAACCGGATCACTCCCGCAGCCGCAGCCTCTGCGGACACAGTCCACAGGGGCTCTAGTTAGCCACTTTACTGAGGATACAGGGCTGCACCGGCTACCCCGGAGCCTGCCCATCCTGTGGGATGTTTGCTGGTTTGGAGACCGACCTTCCAAGCCAGGGGCTTACCGGCAAGCCTCCGGAACACCGCGCCTCGTAAACAGACTGGACACTGACCCTATTTGTCCCCAGACCACAACCTCACTTGGCTTCATCCTCCGGAGCGTCGGTACTCAATTTAGTCGTTATCTCTGAAGCCCTTCGTGCTCCTGAACTACGCGGAAATTTTACCAGGCTTGGTTTGGTAAGATTTAGGCGGTGCCGCTCCGCGCCTCCCCCTCCTCCCCAGCTCGCCCCGCGTCCCAAGCTTCCCGGCGCCAGGGTCCCCCACAGCCCGCTGGGGTCGGAAGTTGCGCCGGAGAGTCCACAAACCCAGTCTCTCGAGCGGGAAAGCAGCTGTCCCGGCAAGCTCGGGCCTGGGGAGCTGCGGTCGCCGCACTCCTCCTTCGCCACAGCGCCGTCGGACAGGCGAGGACCTGGGGAGATTTTTGGAGGATTTGCGCAAACAAGCGCGGGGGACTCGTTACCTGACGGTGTTTCTCCTCTGCAGCGCGTCTCCCTCCCGGAGTAAGCTACGGAGCCTCCCAAGTCCAGAGCAGAGACCTCGACCCTGCAGTCCCGGTCCTTATATCAGCCGGGCTCGGTGACGCTCCACGGGGCGGGGCGTCGCGCAGCAGACAGACGGACGGACAACCCAGTCGTGTCGTCTACACGGACTGGGAAACCCACTCCTGCAAAGACGACAGCCTTGGTTAACTTTGGGTGGATTGGGGAGGCTGAGGAGGAGGCTTCTTTGTTGCTCCTCTGTGTTGTCCGATTAATTTTTGTGAGATTTGCAGTTCTTACTCCACCCAGGGAAGGAGATCTGGGCGCAACCCCAGGTCCTCCAGACTTCCCCAGTCCCTCTCCGGGTCTGCCCGGGATGCCCTGGGCTCAGGGGCGCTCCGCGAGTCTCTTCGCCCCGCGCCTCCGAGTCCCTGGATTCCTGCTCGAATTCGCGCGTCCTCCGCTCGGGATCGGGTTCTCCGGCTGCCGGGGCGCAGGGAGAAGGGAAGGATGGGAAGTGGGGTAGGGGGAGTTGATAGATGCGGGCACAGCAGCGCGCAGGCGAAGTAGAAAATTAAGCTTCTGCTTTCGCCCCCACCCTCCGCCCCCAATAATTCGCGAATGTGGATTCCGCCTCCTTTCTTTTGCCGGTGCTTTAATTTGTGAAGGGGTGATGCCAGCGGCTAAGGACGCCAACCGAGGCCCGCCCTGCGTAGGTGTGGCCGCTCAAGCGGATCCCGGCAGGCGCCGGCTGGGGCTTGTTGCCGACGGGAAAGAGAAATTGTTCTTTGGATTCATCGTCCACTGCAGACTTCGTCTCATCCCGGGCTTATGTGGGACAGTCGGTTTTCAGTTTGTTGTCTGAATTCTATTACCAAACTTGTACTGGGCGCTCGCGAAGGGTCTGACTCTGCTACGCCCGACCCTGGGGACCTGCCGGTGCGGTGGCGCGCGCTGCTGCCGGGTGGTGGCCGCTGCGGGAAACCGAAGGGAGGGAGCGGGACCCGCCGCGGCGCAGGGTGGGGCAAGGGAACGGGGAGCGGGCTGCTGGGGGCAGATTCGAGCCCGCGCCCCGGGGTGTAAGTAGCGTTTGGGGACTCCCGGAGCATTCAGTGCAGTTCTGAGTCCAGCTGCTCCTCTCTTGGCGCCTTCCTTCTGCCCTGCCTCCGTCCTCTTAAAATTCTGGTGAGTAGATGTTTCTTCATCTCAAATCTTCCAGCGTCCGTGCCCAGAGCCCAGAGCACCCCTGGAGTCCCCCCAGCAAGACCCTGTATCTCCCACCTTCTGCCCAAGAGCTCGAGGTCTCAGTGGACTGGGCTGAGGAAGCAGACCGCCTTGAGCTAGAGCCAGGCGGGGACTGGGCCACTGCGGTCTGGCCCGGGAGCGCTGGGCGGTCTCGCTCACTTCCCAAGCGGGAGCGTTTCTCTGCAGCGCATCTCCCTCCCCGAGTAAGCCACGGAGCCTCCAAAATCCAGAGCAGAGACCTCGACCCTGCAGTCCCGTCCTTGTGTTATCCCTAAACCCGCCAGGGGTCAGGCTCGACCAGACCCCTTGGGCATGAGGAGAATCCCGAGCTTTGAACTATCTGGGAAACAAGGTCACGTAGGACTGCACAGGTCTTTGGGGAGGCTACCTCGCTGCCCAAGCGCATTCAAACCCCTGACCAGAAAGCAGGAGGCTCCCGAGGCTCTGCCCCTTCCTGGGACTCCCTCACGGTCACTCTCCACAGGGCCCCCTGCAGGGCCGGACAGCATGCTGGTCTATCACCAGAAAATCAAGGCGGAGGGAAAGATCTGGAAGACATCACTTGTGGCCGTCGCTGGAGCCTGGGGTTACAGGATGACTCTTCAAGTTTTAAATGTTTTGCCAAGTAGCTAACGTGTACATCAAGTACAAAAAACTAATAAATTGAACACATGTATTCACCACGCAGCTAAACAATACTTCGAAACTGGATGTAAATGGTATCACGCTGTATGCATTTTGCAGAACTTGCTCTCATGCCTTAACATTTTGCTTTAAAGATTTATCCATAAATCTAGATGGCTCATTTTCACTGCTGTATGAGCTGGATTCTAACTGCTCACCTTTCCATCTATCCCCTTTGGTCCCCACATTATCTAGGTCTCCCCAACCCTTCCTGCAGAAGACCTCAGACCCACCAGCTTCCAGGTCATGATTGCTCCAGCCCCACATCCCCATCTCTGGTCCTGCTCTCCTCTCCCAATACCACCCTGCCACCCCCAGTTCCCAAGCTCCTGGAGCATCATGAGCAAGGAAGTGCCTTGGTAAAATGTTGTCCTTCCAGCTGTCTGCATGTTTATTTGTTTGGAGTGGGAGGGGAATAAGGACAGATGAGATTTATTCTGAGTATTAAATCAAGTTTTAAAGTAGAACCCTTAGCCAGGCTTGGTGGTGCACACCTGTAGTCCCAGCTACTTGAGAGGCTGAGGCAGGAGGATCGCTTGAGCCCAGGAGTTTGAGGTTGCAGTGAGCTATGATGACTCCACTGCACTCTACCCGGGGTGACAAAATGAGACTCTGTCTCAAAAAGAAAAACAAAATCTACTTTGTTAATCTACTTTGTTACAAACCACCACCGCGGTTGTTTTTGCCATAGATGGTTGAGTAGCATTTGGGCTGATTGGTTGTCTGCCACACGATTCTTTATGCAGGGACAAGAAATACATGTTATAGCAGAAAATGTCTTGAGCCAATGTGTAATTTACAGGGTTACCCGGGAACTCCTTAAAAGTGGATCTGTAGTGTTAAACAGCCTGGTGAATGGGAAGAGCAATGTCTTTGGAGTCAGATGGACTTGGGCACTGTCAAGCCATGGGAAAGTTATTTGAATTCTTTGAGCCTTACATTCTTCAATTGTAAACAAAACAGGCCCTGCTCTCAGAGCTGTCATGAAGATTTTGTGAGTTAAAAGTGAACACATTGGAACGTGATAGGGAGTCATGGATGTTTGTGTCCCTTGTACTTCGAATTCAGAATTAAACTTTAAGAAACTCTTTTTAGTAAGATGAAAACAGCAACACAGCTAAAACATATAAATGAGAATTTATAGAAAATACTTTATAAGGCGATTCCATTTGTACCATGTCAAATATGAAGAAATTCACCCAGCAGTGAAGTACACACTCTTAATGAGTTTCATAAAGCCGAAACAAATTAACAAAATTAGATATGACTGATGGGATTGAAGGTAACTGAGGCTTTGATTTATAGGAAGGATTTCAGGAGAAGAAAATAATTCCAAGGCCATATCAACTTTGAGACAGCAATGGTTGGCAGTCTATGAACAACAGGAACCAGGCTTATGATGAGGCACAAGAAGTCAGACTGGAAACGGATTGCCCTTACTTGGCACTCTCGGTGTTTTGTGCTCATATACTTCCTTTTATTCTCAGGTCCTGAAACAAAAACAAAACACAGGCTCTGCAACAGCTCAAGAAACTCAATTTTCTCTAAAAAGGAAACTGACTTTACCTAACCACTTCCCACCTGTGCCACACCCCCTGAAGACTGAGACACGACCTTGGTGGTATGGCGCTCAGAGGAGTTCTAGGGCAGTGAAACTACTCTGTACAATACCACAATGGTGGGTATGCGTCATTACACATTTGTCGAAACGCACAGACTGTACGACACCAAGAGTAAACCCTAATGTAAACTATGCACTTTGGGTGATCACGATGAGTCAATACAGGCTCACTGACTGTAATGAATGTATCCCTGTGGTGCAGAATATCCATAATGGGGGGGGGGATTGTGCCTGTGTGGAGACGGGGGTATATGAGAACCTTCTGTACTTTCTCTTCGATTTTGCTGTGAACCTAAAGCTGCTCCAAAAATTAAAGTTTGTTATGTTTAAAATCAACAAAGAAATGAATAATTAAAGTGAGGCACCTACCTCCCAAAAAAGAAAACTGACTTTACCTAACCACGCTTCCTGTGTGTGCTGTGCTTGTCAAAGAAATGACCTCGGTGGTGGTGGTGGTGTCGTGCTAAAGTGCAGAATGTCCTCACGTTGGTGGGGGTGCAAAATGCATTGCAGTGCTCTGACATTATGTCTTCATTTGCTCTGGTATCTGTGAGGTCTCTATGAGTTACTGGGGAATCTTATTAAAAATGCAAGTGTGGACCTGGCCTGGTGGCTCACACCTGTAATCCTAGCACTCTGGGAGGCCGAGGCGGGTGGATCATTTGAGCTCAGGAGTTCGAGACCAACCTGAGCAAAAGCGAGACCCCCCGTCTCCACTAAAAATAGAAAGAAACTATGTGGACAACTAAAAATATATAGAAAAAATTAGCCAGGCACAGTAGTGCATGCCTGTAGTCTTAGCTACTCAGGAGGCTGAGGCAGAAGGATCACTTGAGCCCAGGAGTTTGAGGTTGCTGTGAGCTAGGCTGACGCCACGGCACTCACTCTAGCCAGGGCAACAGAGCGAGACTCTGTCTCAAAACAAAACAAAACAAAACATATATATAGCAGGGCATGGTGGTGTGTGTGTGTAGTCCCAACTATTCAGGAAGCTGAGGAGGGAGGATGATGTGAGCCCAAGAGTTTGAGACCAGCCTCAGCAACATAGCAAGACCCTATCTCTACAAAAAATAATTTTTTTTAATTAGCTGCACATGGTGGTGGATGCCTATACTCCCAGCTACTTGGGAGGCTGAGGTGAGAGGGCAGCTCAGACAGCAGTGAGCTATGATCTCACCACTCCAGCCTGGGCGACAGAGCAGAGACCCTGTCTCACAAGAAAAAAAAAATTTCTTTCTGCGTATTGGTACCTTTAATTTGAACACGTTTCATGTTAGTTCATTGCCAAAATAAGTATATTCAAATTGGAAATTCTCTTCCATGTGTAAAAAGGTCTTCAATCTTTTGCTTGTCAAAAGAACCCCACGCAGCAGACTATCACCATCTCTAATCCTCTTAGGCTCAAAGGAAATGTAATAATTTGGTGATAGGTGATTTATTTTTCTAAAAATAATGAGTTGGAGATTTTGTTCCATCAAGGTATACACCAAGAAGTTTGAAAAACCAAATGGAATCAAGAGACTTTCAAAGCATGTACAAAACCAAAATTAATTCGATAAAAAATCTAGAATTCACGGTGGCTCACGTCTGTAATCCTAGCTCTCTGGGAGGCCGAGACAGGCGGATTGTTTGAGCTCAGGAGTTCAAAACCAGCCTGAGCAAGAGCGAGACCCTGTCTCTACTAAATATACAAAGAAATTGATTGGACAACTAAAAATATATAGAAAAAACTAGCTGGGCATGGTGGTGCATGCCTGTAGTCCCAACTACTCGGGAGGCTGAGGCAGGAGGATCGCTTGAGTCCAGGAGTTTGAGGCTGCTGTGAGCTAAGATGACGCCACGGCACTCTAGCCTGGGCAACACAGTGAGACTCTGCCTCAAAAAAAAAAAAAAAAAAGAAGCTTCCTTCTACTTTTAGTTTACTGAAAAGTTTTATCATGAATTGTTACTGAATTTTATCAAACATTTTTCCTACATCTATTGAGATAATCATATTGTTTTTCTTTATTCTGTTAATGCAATACATTACATTGTTTGATTTTCTCATGTTAACCAACTTATAATTCGCAGAATAAACCCAACTTGATTAATATACTATCTTTTTTATATATTGTTGGATTTGGTACGCTACTATTTAGTAAAGTATTTTGTTCCCAGTAAAGCAAATGTGCTAAAAAAAAGGGGGGGGGGATTTTGTACTTATAATCATAAAAGATATTGGACTAAAATTTACCTATAGTGTAACATCCTTGTCAAGTTTTGGTATCAAGGTTATGCTGTCCTCATACAAAGAGCTAAAACTGTCCCTCTTCTATTCTCTGGAAGACTTTGTATGAGACTGGTATTGTTTCTTTCTTAAATGTTTGACGAATTCACCACTGAAACTAAATGGGCCTGAGTTTTCTTTGTGGGAAGAGTTTTTATTATTATATACTATCGTTGTTATTGTTGTTACAAACACACTTTATTCAATAGGTATTGTACCATTCCAATTTTCTATTTATTCTTTTCTCAGTTTGATAAATGGTCTCTCAGCCACCTCTCAAACCTCTCTGACTCTCCACCTCAGCTTGCAGATTGGCACACATCTTGAGTGGAAAGGCCCCCACAGAAAAGCGGGGTTCCCTTCTCGCTGCTTCCCTTTTTGCTGCTCTTCACCCCTCAAGGCCTCGCTGCCTTAATAGCGCTCAGGTGCCTTTAAACAGGTGCTTTAGGTCTTGTCCAACTTTTCTTTTTTTCCTGTCAGATTCTTGGTCTGACACAAGCTAGAATGCCGTTACTACAAACACAAATCCTTTACTATTTCATTTTTACTTTTAGCAAATGTGAAGTCTACAGATCAAAGAGGCTAATACATTTTTACGAAATATCATTCTGGAGATAGAAAGCTTAAGATCATATGCCTCTCAAATGGCAAAGAGTATCAGGCAGACCAAGTTCTCCAACAATGCACTTAAGTCAAAGAGTAATGAGAAAAATATTGAATTTTCCCATAACACAGGGAATTAAGAAAAATACCTCTAATGTATTCATGGGTCTTCCGTAAGGGAACAGGTTGGAAAAACTTAGAAAGTTGGCAGCTATTGGCTGCTTATTGCTGTTTTTTAGCAAGCTACCTCAATAAAGAAACGATCTCAGGCTAGCATTGGCCTGTTTGCAAGCATAGATGGAAAGAAATAGAAGTCTGCTAAGAAGGGCCCTCTTACCTGTGGTCTACAAGCAAAAATGACCAAGAGTCCAGGATGGAAAAGCCAACCATTTCTGCCACCTAAGCAGTGAGAAACAAAAACTGTTTCTCACAGCTCTTCTTAAAGGCCTCGCGTGAAGGCTTCTCAGCCAGACGGTGGGAGACAGCCCTATGGCAAAAATCAGATTAAGCAATTTACCTTCGCTTCCAAGCTGATTGGTTTCCTCTGGATCTTCTTGGACTATTTGCAGAAAATTCATGTTAAAGAATGTGGTCTGTCCAACCCAAACAAGGTGAGATTTATCCAACTGGCCCCAGATGTCTCTGATAGATTTAACCTCGCGACAGTTAAGATGGATAAGACTGTGGTCCTAACCCTGAGAGATTGTTTTCTTATTAGGAGCTTAATATACCCCCTCAACCCTAAATGTGAGGAAAGAAGAAAAGAAGAATTTGAATAGAGATCAAATCACACCATTTATTGATAATGAATGTTGTGAGTATTTTCAAAAGGGCTATGCCCAATGTTGACTGCCATTATCTGTCAGAATAAGGATATGGTGAGCATAGTTTTCTGCTGTGAAACAAGCCCATGCAAGAGTTAGCAAAGCATAGGCTGTATGTGAAGATCGTAAGTGCAGAAAAGATTAGAAACCGTTTTCATGATACCTGCATCTGTTCTCTGGGGGTGCAATGGGGTATCATGTTGGATTTGTCCCACATCCTAACAGTTCAACTTTCCAATACTCTGTCCCTGTTCCAACTCATGTCACAGGCGTATCTGCAGTTACCTTTATAGTGCCAGAAAATTTTAAATTATTTTATCAAGAACCATAAATCTGAATGCTCTACCCTCCACCAACGGGGAGATCAGAACTATCGACCCTTCAATAAACGTGGGCAGAATTGGAACATACTGGCATGGCAGTACTAGATCATAGCTATCTTAACCATGCTAGAAAGGCAATATTAGCAGAGAAATTCAGATCTACAAACATATTACTTGTATCATTCTTTTGTGGCTAAGTCTGACCTACAGAACGTGTTCTTTGATCTGCCCAATATACATTCTTTTGTGGTAACATGACTCTTCCATTACTTAACAACCCTAATCAGTCAATTGGATAGGGATGGAGCTCCTTCTTGCCCTAGACTTTTATATATGACCCAGGCCTGGCCAATTAGCATTCCACCCCTGGCTCATGGATGGACATGTGACCTGAACTAGACAAACTAGAGTCATCCTGGGAATTTTGCTGGGTTTTTCAGAATGCTCCTCTCTCTTCTCTTCCATAATGAATTTTAACAACTACATGAGTCTGGAGCTGCTGGGGAGTATGGAGAGAGCTTGCCAGAGAAAGAGGTCAACCCAGGGGAAATCAAAGACAAGATATGGGATGAGAGAGAGAGAATAACATTGGTGACATCATTTGAACCTCAGGATCTAACAATGTCAATGTCAGGCCTTTCCCTGGATAGTCAAGATATATGAGCCAATGGATTATTTATTTTTTGTTTGAAGTACTTTGTGTTGGTCTCATTTATATTCATCATGTGTGTCTTGCTCAGAAGACTTTCCCAAGCAAATTGCAAAGGTCATGTTACAGTGTTGAACACAAACTGCATTTCCACCATAGTTGAGTGATGGGAGTGGCATGGGACTGGGACAGAGCACCGCAGGTGAAACACGCAGTTATAAATAGCCTAATTCAAACAGTATGGAAGAGGAGGTTTGAAAACCAGCAAAGATCAGCACTCAAATCTAACACATTAACCTTTATACTCAAATACCTGTTAGTTCCTATTTTACCATACAATCCATTTTCCAAAATATAAAGAACTTCGGTCCATTGTCCTGGCCTTCAGAATAAATACAGAAAGAATTATCCAACCTGTCTTCTAATCTTGGATGAAAATTACTCTAGAAATTTCTGGAACATGATAAATGTAAGGAGACAGGGAGCAAGAGAGCCAGTGAAACATCCAAACTTTGCCAGGACAAAAGGAAAGATTCAAGGAACAATCAAGTCTTTCCTTTATATCGAGACTTCATTGTCACTGCTATGATCCCTAGATGACCTGACACTCTGGGAGTATCCAGCCCAGGACTCAGCACAGTACAGAACCAGTCTCAGTAGCCCTGTGGGCCCCCATCTAAGACACCGGTTTAATGAAGCCATAATCCATGCACTTGATGAGACATTCCCGGGCTGTCTGAACCACTTCTGCCTTCTTCTCGTCTGGCTCCTGTTTGCCCACCACAGTCAGGATCTCCAGGAGCTCACTCTCCACCAGCTTCTTGGCCAGCTCAGCATCAGCCGCCAGCAGGTTGTAGGCAATGACCAGGCCCCGGTGTTGGACTGACAGCCGGTCGTGCAGGCAAAGCCGTTGTAGGATCTCCAACCACTGGGATGTCTGGAGACGGGGGAAAGGGTGAGGAAGGTGCTAGGTTGGAGTGTGTTCCCAGAACTCATGTGTTGGAAATTTGGTCCCTGGTATGATGGTGTTGGGAGGTGGGGCCTTTAAGAGGTGACTAGGTTGTTAAGAGGAACTAATGATGCGCTAATGCAAGGTTAATTCTTGCAGCAGTGAGTGAGTTCTAGCTCTTGAGGGACTAGAATAGTTACCACGAGAGCCCCTCATGGCACCACATTCCACCTTTTGTTTCACCCCTTTCGGATGCACCCTCTTCCTCTTCCATTTCTCTACTATGTTATGATGCAGCACGAGACCATCACCAGAAGCTGACCAGACACAGCTGCCCAATCTTGGACTTCCCGGCCTCCAGAACCATAAGCTAAAGTAAATCTCTTTTCTTTATAAATTACCCAGTCTGGTTCTGTTATAGCAACAGAAAGACTAAGAAAGAAGGATTAGCGGAATCAGTGGGGAGATAGAAGAGATTTGGAGACAAAATAAACAGAAAGCATTGGCCAGGCCTACAGCTAAGTAACTTAGCTATGGTCACACATCCAGAAATAGTAGATGGGATTAACACCCATTTATTTTTTAAGTAGCTTGAGAAGCAAAGGGGCAGGCCCACTGCATGCCTGAGCAATGGGGATGCACAGTGTTCAAAAGGAGGATTCTCACCTTGGGCACCTGGGCAACCCAGCTTCTGTCAACCCTCATGCCCTTTGAAACATGAGTGCCAGGCATGCAGACATGCTCCTACCAGGCCTGACTTTAACTGGAATCAACACAAGAGTCTGGAGTATATCCCCTCCTCCATTCCCAGTCATAAAGCAAAACAACTACTGTGCATGGGGAGGCAGGACTGCAGACTGCTCCATCACCCCAGGAGACAGAGATGAAGCTGAGAGTAGGACCAGGAGGCTTAACTGCTGTATCATTCAATAGACACACATAGTGCGGCAGAGTGGAATAGTCATCTACATGGAGTTGGAGTCAGAGAGATCAGTGTTCAGGTCCCAGCTCAGCCACTCACCAACTGTAAGACCTCAGTTTATTTAACCTCTCTAAGCTCAGGAGCCTCATCTGTCATCTGCTATGCCTGTTGCTAACATTGTGGTGATTTAATGGGATGATACATCGAAAGAGCTTAGCACGGGGGCTGGAGTGTAGAAGTGCTCAACAGGTGGAAGTAGACAGGGGTAATGATTTAGGACACCATCCCAAAGATTTTCTCCCTCGGGCTTCCTTATACCTGTTACCCTCACCTGGCATTTGTCAGTAGGGATCACGTTCTACATGCACGGCTCTCAGATGGGAGACAGACACAGGGGGGAAGAAAAGGCAGATTCTTGGCTTCTGAGTGTCGAAGCAGACTTTTGCAAACTCTGCACTGAGTCTCCTTCCCCAAGGAAAGGAAATCAAGTTCAGCTCGCTGTTGTAGGGCCCAGGGAAGGTTTCTGTGCTGATGGATCCCGGGCCCAACGCTCCCTGGGATGAGTCATTGGAGGCTCAAGGGAAGGGGCGATAGAAACCCAGTAAGGTGGGACCCCAGGGCAGGAGGAACTACTGCCTGGCTTTCCAGAGCATATCCCAGCTGATGCAAGACTGCTGTGTCCAGCATCCCACGTGGCCACAGGATCACACAAAAGATGGATCTGGGAAGCTTCACAGACTCCCCAGGACATCCATGTCAGGACAAAAATGCAGCCAAGATTTCTGAGCCCCTCAGGAGGAACAAAGAAGTGGCCAAGAGTGGGTCAGCAATCCTGAAGGATTCCAATCTGTTCCCACTAACTGGCTGCGCGGCCTCAGGCTAGTTATTTTTCTGCACCCCAGTTTCCTCATCTGTAAAGAAGGGATCATAAAAATAATATCCACCTCACAGGGTAGTTGGGAGGATTAAATGACTTAATATATGTAAACACTTAGAGCAATGCTGGCCTTCAGTAAGTGCAAGGAGCCACAGAGCATCCCGCGAGGACCTGCCGACAGTTACATGACCACAGTTACTCCAGCAGACGCTACTCTAGGGCAGTGGTTTCCCTAGTGTGGCCTCCAAGCCAGAAGCATCCCACCCCCAAGCTACTGAATCAGAATATCTGGGGAAACTGTTTTAACAAGCTGATCCTCAACGTTACAGTTGTGAGAAGCTTGCCTTAGGGAAAGAGGCTGAAACCCAAAGACCAGGCAGGATGAGCTCCATCCAGCAGAGACACCCTCCCCTGGTGCCAGGACAACAGAAGCCCCCTTGGAACTTAGAGCACACACCCACCTGTACACACACCTTATATTGGCTGTCTAAAAGAGCCTGCCTTTAAACCAGATGTGAGTCCCTTTGAATTGAGATGTCTGCATCTTCCACCATCAGAAGAGATGAGGAACTAAGTTCAGTTTGGTGAAATAAGGACAGTTTCATTTTACACCTGCCTGTTTGTGACAGTGTAAATATCATTCCCATTACACCTGCCGTGATGGTCCCTGTCCCACCACAGGAGCTGGTCGTCGTGCCCACTGAGAAGAATCTGCAGCCTCTTTTCCAAACTGTGAGCTCCCTACGGTAGCCCAAATACTTTCACTTTTCTCTTGAGCAGCTCAGGAGCTCCGCAGCAGTAGTTAGCATTGTTATTATTAAGCAATAAGATACATGCACCACCAAAGACGGTGGGTGAAATTGCAGTGGGAGGGATTTGAGCCAGCACACTTGGGAAGTCCAGATGATGAATCTAAGAGCTGGAGGGTACAGACCCGCCTCTGTTTAGTGGTAGGAACGGATGCCTGGGGGCTGGGAGGGGTTACTGCGGGGTCTGGCCTCCCAGAGGATCATCCGGGACAGCATGGTCTGCGGGTGGGGAGATTCCCTAGAGCCCACCCAGCCCCTTCCTGTCCCCAGGGCCCGCTCGTACCACTTGAGTCATCTTGAGGCACAGTTTCTTGTGCGCTGCGGTCAGCATGGCCAGGGCCCCCGCAGCTGCATTCTGCAACTTGTCATCATCCTCCCCACACAGCAGCACCACCAGCTTCAGCCGGTCATTCCCATCGGCCAGGAACCGCTCCTGTACCTGTGGGAGACAGGTACGTGGCTCAGGGAAAATTGCCCACCACCTGCCCAGCCTGAAGAGGGAACGATGCATCTGAAATTCTCTGATCCAGGATCACGTTGTGTTTTCCCCAGAGCAGCTTGCTCATGCCACCTCCCCCAGGAAGCCTTCCCTGATTGGCTGGATGAATTCCTCTGCTAAAGGGTCAAGGAACTAAGGGATTTCCCATCCAGGATGTGTCACCACATGTGTTTGCGTTCAGCTCTCCACACCAGGGGAAAGAGGGAGGCACAGACTCCCGGACTGTAGATGATGCCTGAAGAACCATGTTTTCCTTCCTTTAGGGGAAGCTTGGAAGGTTTTTCCCACAATGCATGGGCCTCCGAGGTCTGCTAAATGACTCTGCAGAGACTTGGGCAGGAGCAGGGGACAGTTACGTTGCTTGGTATTAGAGAGCTGCTGTACGGTCCCCACCAGGCGAGGGATGAGTCATCCCAAAGGCCTGCAAACCAGAAGAGCCTCCCGGGGCCCAGGGCCCTGAGGAGTCCCAGAGAGGTATAACACCTGGCAGCACGTCACTCCCACCCCCCGCACTACCGTAAAATCTGGTTGGTCACGTCTAAGGGCGTTTTACTGGGTCAGCTTTCCTGGTAGTGGAGCTCCAAAAGGGGACAAAGGCCACAGCTGCCCAGGTGTGACCCTCTGCCTGCATCTCCCTGAAGCTGGAGTCGTGGTCACCAGAGGTGAGAGCACAGTCCCCTCTCATGGGCACAGTTGCTGGGAAGCAGCCACCCTGCCAGGGACTCTATCTGCCCCCTCACACCTAGAGATGGCAGTCCCTGCTTCTCATCGATAGGACCTGAGCGGAAGTGATGTGTGTCACTTTCAGGCCACCATGGGTGGGTACTACTGGTGCCTCTGGTCCCATGGTCTCTCTCCCCACACACCATCGGAATGGACATGGGCCACAGAAGGGGAGATGGTTCTTGGTGATCAAAGGAGTCTGGATTCCCCAGCCATTGTTTGGAAGCAAGCCCCTGGCTGACCCAATAGGACTACGGCATGATGAGCAAGAAATGATCCTCCATCCCGCTGGGACCACTGTGCATTTCGATTTGGACTGTTGCACCAGCCAGCGCCCTCCAGGGAAGGCTGCTTTCCCCCTCCCACTGTCCGTCTCTAGCTCCCTGCCCTCCTTGGACACACCCTCTTTCTTCTGCATGGCTGCCAGGCCCCGCGCCTACCCCCCTGGGGGACCTGGTGGCTTTATTTCCCCTGACTGAAACAGGCTTTGGTGGGTCAGGTTTTCTTCCCATAGCAGTGAGATCCAGGACTTAGGTACTGGCCAGGCGCTGTGGCTCACGCTTGTAACCCTAGCACTCTGGGAGGCCAAGGCAGGAGGATCGCCTGAGCTCAGGAATTTGAGACCAGCCTGAGCAAGAGTGACACCCTGTCTCTACTAAAAATAGAAAAAAATTAGCCAGGCATGGTGGTGCACATCTGTAGTCCCAGCTACTCGGGAGGCTGAGGCAGGAGGACCGCTTTAACACAGGAGTTTGAGGTTGCAGTGAACTAGGCTAACGCCACGGCACTCTAGCCCGGGCGACAGAGTGAGACCCTGTCTCAAAAAAATAAATTTAAAATAAATAAATAAATGAAAGACTTAGATATTGAGGGCAAACAGACTGGGTCTCACACCAGCCCCCACGTTAGGGCCCAGGAGGGCCACTGGGCCTGGCCCTCACGTTGACTTAGACCCTGTGGTTATCTCTGAGATCGTACCTACAGGCACAGCGATTCTCTGACAGGACGGGAAAAAGAAGACATTCACCAGACGGTTATAATCTCTCCCATTACTGGACCACGAGGCCTACGGCATGTTCTGAATTCACTTTCTTTTTATAAATCCTATGGTTATTCTGTGAAGAGCACAGCTATATTGCATTGTAATTTCTATGAAAACAGTGATAGTTCATGACATGCTAACATTGAAAATATTCCAGAAGGGTTTGTAACTGTATTTGGTATTTCTTCATTTTTTTTATATATTTGGAGCTTCAATAAATGCAAGTGGTCTCAGCTTCTCTTGACCTCTCAGAGGCCCTGGTCTCTCAACCTGCTTTGTTATGAGGTTAATTAGACCCAAGGAACTTAGGGAAATGGTGCTTTCTGCCTCATCTAGCCCAAGATTTGGAGTCAGAGCCTCAGCTCGGGATAATACTACTTTGCGTTTTTTTTCCTTCATGCATATATTTTTCTCAGGGATCCTACAGGGAGGCGGGCCTATAAACTAGGAAAGATTTGGGGGGTTCTGGGTTCTTTGGCCACAGTAATAGCCCCCTATCTCGCCCCAGGTGCTGACCTCTGGCCGCCTCTCCGCCTCAGCCACGCCCGCCCCCATCCTGAGCCGCGGCCTCACCTCCTTGTTGACCACCATGTTGCACATGCACTCGGTGGCCGCCTGCCGCAGCTGGTCGTGATTCTCAAACATGTAGTTCTCGATGTCTGGCAAGGCCCTCTCCTTAAAGATCTTCTGCCTAGGGCGGGAGGGTGGAGGAAGAGAGGCCCTTGAGTCCTCTGCAGCGAGCATGTGGGTTTTCTGTCCACCCAAGGCCATCCCCCCAGCCTGGTGCTGTCCCTCCCACAGCCTCAGCCAGCATGGTTGTGTGGCACTGAGCCTGCCTGCAGCTCCGGAGGGAGTACCCATGGGCATAAACCCAGTGACATAGCATGGCATCCGGGCCACAGCAGTGGGCTCTGTATGAACACGTCACCCAGCTGAAGAGCCTCTGCATCATTGTTGGCAAAGAGAAATTCTCTCTTCCCTGTTGGACATGAAGCCAAGAAGATGAGAAGTCCAGGGCTGTCCTTGTGCCCACGAGAGAGCAGAAAAGCCCATGTGAGGATTAAAACAACACGAAAGGAGAGGAGAGGCAGAGAGAACGAGGACCCAGGGCAGCTTTGTAACCCCTGCATCAAGCTGCACCCGAATCTGGTTGCCCCGGATTCTTAGTTTTCATAAATCAGTAGCTCTCCTTTATGCTTAAGCTAATTAGAGTTGAGTTTTCTGCTTCTTGCAACCAAAAGAATCCCAACCCAAGACATTCCACGGTACTCCTGCTTCCAAGAAGAATACACTATCCCCACCGGTCCCCCTGGATATTTTGTGCTACTTTAGAAGGAAGTGCCTTTGCGGTGTCCCTTGGCATCTCACATCCACATGTGGTCTTTCTGAGAGCTGACTCAAATCCTTCCCATGGCCTTTGATGCCATGCGCTGAGGAGAAGCATCAAAGCACGTTGCGTGTGACACTTCGTGGGCACCTCTCTCCACCCCTGCTCCCTCCACCCGCCCCACTCACCGGAGTTTGTCACTCCGGCCAGACAGGTTGGTGAGGCCCAGGAGGGCCTCGTAGTTCTGGATGCCGTCCCTCTCTGTGTCCAGGAGCCTCACGAGGGGCCGCACGACCTCGTACACCTGTGGGGCAAGGGCCGAGGGGCGAGTCAGATGGGGACCACCTTCCCCCAGCACCTTACATTTATAGGTGCCCAGCTTTAAATCTCCCAAAGTGCTTTTCCATACACTGTCTGATTTAATCTGCAGCGTGATCCAGAGAGGCGGGATTACCTCCTTTACTCTGCAAATGAGATAACTGGTTTTGGGGAGGACGACCCTATTTGTCGGAGGCAGAGCCAGGCCTGGGATCCAGGTGCCACCAATGTATTGCCCTCCCTGTGACAGCACCATGCCCCGCTCCGGACTGGGGCTGGTGACAGGGGAGGACCCCTAGGGAGCAAAGGTTGCCCCGTCCCACCCATCCAAACACCCACCCGCTCCCCGGGGAAGGCGATGTCCGGATTGGAGACAGCAGCGATCTTCGCCAGGGCGTGCGCCGCCTTCACCTTGCCCACGTCTGTGCCCTCCAGGGCCAGGGGGATCAGGGCCTGCAAGAAAAGGCAAGGTCATGACTCAGTCATCGAAATCAGATACTTAATCGCGATTCCCTCCCCCATTCCCAGAGTACATCAAGGTCTTTTCCCCCACTGCCTCCCACCATCCAAATGTTCCTTCAGCTTTTGGAAAAATAAGTAATTCAACATACGGATTTTTTACTTTCTGCCCAAGCCACCAAGCCCCATCATAACAGCAGCCATTTACTGAGCACCTACTGTGAGCCAATAATTTCTGTGTATTTTCTCTAATCCATGTGACATTCTGCAAAGAGAGTGTGTGATTTCCCCCCTGTTTTCCAGGTAAAGAAATTGTGGATCGAGGAGATCCACAGTTACACAGCCATAGAAGAGGAAGAGCAAGGTCTCAGCTACCAGTCTTCCCCCTCTGCCTTGGCTCCATGCTTCCTTCCAACAGTAAGGAGGTAAGTGGGATCCCAGAGTATGTACCACGACACAGTGTCAAGTCAAGCAGAAATTGGCTTGGGGCTCTGAGCGCAGGCAGCACAGATAGACAGCTGAGTGGCCGAATTCCAGCAGGCTGGGTTGGGGAAGGGGGCACATTATTCTCGGGCCAGGTGCACCCACACACACAGTGTGCTTCTCCCCTGCAGGACACCTTCTAGAAAGGCAAGGACCTTGTCCTGCCCAATTACCTTGCCACCACCTTGAGCCACAATGGTGCCCCGGTCCTTTGGATTGTCACACAGTGCCAGGAAGACCCTGTAAGACCACCGGGAAAGGAGAACAATTACTGCACCAGCACAGCCTTCCGGGACTCAGCAGGCCAGTGAAACTCTGGGACAAACAGTGAGACCCTGGACAGTGCAACCTGTGTTCCCAGAATTAGCCACCCCAGGAAGACACTGTCACGGATGTAAGTGGCTGGGAAGGAAGTGAGGCCAAGTGAGGCTGCAAAGAGCCCCCCATCCCTATTTGGGGAAACAGCCACCCCAGAGGAACTCTTTAACATGGAGACGCCCAGGACCTCAACAATGTGGCCCTGGTCTCATCTAGCACCACTCCCTCCAGTGCGCTCCCTGCTCCAGACATACTGTCGGAGAACCCCAAATTCACTCACTCTCCCTCCATCCTCAGTGTCTTTGCAGATGCTGTTCCCTCTGCCTGGACCCTTCCCTCCCTTGCATTTGGGTGGATCCTTTTCTTCCATCAGGGCTCTATGAGTTGTCACATCCTCCTGGAGGCCTTCCTGGCTGCCTACCCACCTCCCCCCAGTCTGTGCTCTAACTAGCCCTCTGGATTTTCCCCATCGTGGCACCCATTGCATTGCACTGTAACTGTGACCTTGCCTGCCACCCCACTAGGCTGCACAGAGACTGTGCCTTTAATCTCTGGGAACAAGGTAACCACAATGGACAGAGGGCTCCTTCCTCCTGATGCAAACTTCCACGTGTGATGATCCGCCCACCATGCTGCTTTTCAAAACTGATCCCCTCAGTCCCTCTCCCGGCCTCTCAGTGTCTCACCCCCTCATTTAGACCCTCCACCACTCCTGTCTCTCTGTGCAACCTCCGGTCCTCCAGGCCCACAGCCCCCAGCCCTGGCCCACGGTAGCCACACCTGGCCAGCAACTCCTTGGTCTGGTCAGTGAGAATGGCATTGTCTGCTTTCACCATACAGGCCATCGCGGAGATGACACCCGCCTTCAGAAGCCGCTTCACCCGCATGTCTACGAAATCCTTCTTGTCCTGGGGAGATGAAAGAGTGGCAGTGAGGAAGAGGCCTTCGTCCCAGGCCAATTTGTATGGGAACCAAAGATAGTGCATGTCTGAATTCTCAAGGTCGGTTGAATGGCTCCCAGAGATGTCCACAGCCTAATCCCTGGAACCTATGGATGTGTGACCTTACAAAAGCAAAAGTGACTTTGCAGATGTGGTTAAGGATCTTGAAATGGGAAGATAATCTTAGGTTATCTGGGTGGGCCCAATGTAATCACAAAGGTCTTTATAAAAGGGAGGCAGGGGCCAGGCACAGTGACTCACATCTATAATCCCAGCACTTTGGGTGTCCAAGGCAGGAGGATCACTTGAGGCCGGAAGTTTGAGACCAGCCTGAGCAACACAGCTCAAGACCCCATCTCTACAAAAAATTAAAAAATTAGCCAGGCGTGGTGGCGCATGCCTGTAGTCCCAGCTACTCAGGAGGCTGAGGCAGGAGGATCTCTTGAGCCCAGGAATTTGAGGCCGCAGTAAGCTAGGATTGGGCCACTGCACTCCAGCCTCAAAAAAAAAGAGGGGGCTGGGGGAGGCAGAAGATCAGAGTTAGTACCAGTGGATATGAAAATGGAATGGAAGCAAGAGGTTGGAGTGATTCAAGGTCTCCAGCCAAGGAATGTAGGTGGCCTCTAGAAACTGAAAAAGACAAGAAAACAGATTCTCCCCTCGAGCTTCCAGAAGGAACCAGTCCAGCTGACACCTTGACTTCAGCCCAGTGATTCTGATTTTTAGGACTTCTAACCTCTAGAACTGTGAGAACGCAATTGTGCTGTTTTAGGTCACTATGTTTGTGGCAGTGTGCAATAGAAGCATTAGGAAATGAATATACTTCTCCAGGTCCCTTCTCCAGACAACCACCTAGGTGCATACGGCATGTCTGCTGCTGTGTGGGAGTGTCTTCTCCTTGTCCTTGCCCTCCCTACTCCCAATACCCAATACGGAGCCTGAGGAGTTGATACTGCAAGAAAATCAATCCCAAAGACCCTCTCATTCACACAGGAGTGACGTAAAAGAAAGATAATCTAAAACATTAGGTGACCCATATATTGCTTTTCTTGCGGAAGACTGGGATGGGGCGGGGGTGGGAAGAGAATATGGGCGGGGGTGAAAGGGGGTAGCAGATGAAGCTGCCATGGCAATGGCTTGGGTTTTGCTGGAAACCCAAAGTCAGCCCAGGGTCGAACGGTCACCACAGATAATCCTCAGAGTGGGAAGTGATCAGGAAGAGACTGACAATTGTGGGCGATCTTTAGAAGCCGCATCTGAGCTTCACAGATGCAGAGCACGCTCTATGCTCTTGCCTGGATGAAATCCTCTGCAGCTTTAAAAAATGATTCAGAGAATGAGATGGCAATGTGGAAACCACATAAAGCACGTTTCCAAAATTGGGCACAAAATGATAACCACATTCTGATTATAACTATGAAAATTAAAAAGATGTTCAGAGGGCCGGGTGCGATGGCTCACGCCTGTAATCCTAGCACTCTGAGAGGCCGAGGCAGGAAGATCGTTTAAGGGCAGGAGATCAAGACCAGCCTGAGAAAGAGCAAGACCCCATCTCCACTAAAAATAGAAAAAATCAGCCAGGTGTGGTAGCGTGTGCCTGTAGTCCCAGCTACTCGGGAGGCTGAGGCAGGAGGATCGCTTGAGCCCAGGAGTTTGAGGTTGCTGTGAGATAGGATGATGCCACGGCACTCACTCTAGCCCGGGCAACAGAGTGAGACTCTGTCTCAAAAAAAAAAAAAAAAAAGATAGCATCTCCCTTATCACTGTAAGCAATAAGCTCAGCTTTGTTTATCAACATGTTTTTTTGGGTAGTGTTTTCAGGGAGCCAGCATTTGATACATTTTACTTCTTTTTATTTGTTTATCTCTCCCCTCTAGACTTAAGCTCTGTAAGGGCAGGGTTTTTATCTGTTTTATTCACTGCTATATCCCCAATGTCTAGAATAGCACCTGCTACCTACTAGGTACTTGAATATTTATTGAATGAATGAAAAAGAATAAGAACAGTTTCTCTCCTCTAAATTCTTTCTTCAGGTCTACCAATCTGTTCTCTCATAACTATTTAGATATAACTATATCATATTCCATATTCTTAAGATTCAGCTAGGGTTATTAATGCTAAGGCATCAAAATTGAGACTGTAGAATCTTAGATTTGGTATCAAATCTTCATCAAATTTCCTAACATGACAAATCTTGA
>CAUYSK010069948.1:0-11634 GCA_963575035.1 Avahi laniger | reverse complement strand
TAAAATTTGCCAGCAAAAACCTGACCAGGGACTGCACCTGCAGTCAAAGTTGGAGTTAAGAATGCTACAAAACAGCAAACATGGTGGTTGATGATTTCCACAGAAACCTTGGCTTTGCCAATTAGTAGATAGCTGTGGGGCCTGCCTGTGTAGGAGAGGGCTCTTCCCGCCAAGTGTTTTTCTTCATTGAAATTATCCCACTATGACGTGTGAAAAATAAAAATTGGAAAAAGTTACTAAATGTGACTATCGTGTAATTGGAACAATTGACAACATTGACGTTTTAACATATCCAAACGAGGGTAATACAGATTAAGCACATTGAGAGTTTGTATATTTTTTCCAATTATGTTTCATTTTTTTCTAGAACACTTTTTAAAAGTCAGATTTATTGAGATATAAATTGCATAATACAGAATTTACCATTTTAAGGGTTTAATTTAATAAATTTTGACAAGTGTATGTGGTCATGAAACCACTACCAAAATTAATAGAGAGAATCTTTTCTCTACCCTCCAAATTTCCACGTGCTGTATGAAGTCAACCCCTCCTCAGTCCCATAGTACTGGGCAGTCACTGATTCCTGACCCTATAGTTTTGTGTAGACTGTCAGGTAAAGGGGATCATGCAGTAAGTAGCCTCTATGTCTATCTTCTTCAACTTCGTTTAATGTTTTTGAGATTCATCCATATTGCTGCATGCCTCAGTAGTTAGTTGCTTTTTATTGCTGAGTAATATTCCATTGCATGGATGTATAATAATGTGTTCATCCATTCATCAGTTGATTAACAGTTGTTTCTTGGCAATTATGAATAAAACTGCTATAAACATTTGCAGATAGGTCTTTGTGTAAACATATTTTTCATTTTCTTGGGTAAATGCTCAGAAATGGGATTGCTGGGTTGAATGTTGTATGTTAAGTACATGTTTCACTTTAAAGAAACTGTCAAACCATTTTCTAAATTTGCTGTGACATTTTGCATTCTGACCAGCAAAGTATGAGATTTTCAGATGCACTGCAACTTCTTTAGCCCTTTCTGTTGTCAGTTATTAGTTTTAAATATTAGACATTCTAAATACATTGTAGTGATGTCTCCTGGTAGCTTTAATATACATTTCTCCAATGTCTCCAATGTCACTGATCATCTTTTCATTGGTTTATTTGTCTTTTGTGTCTGTTCTTTTGTGAAGTGCCTCCTCAAATCTTCTGGCTGTTCTTTAATTGCATTTTTTAAACTTTTATTTTTTCATATATTGTTGATATACATTATTTTTCAGATATGTAACTTTTAATTATTTTTCCCAGTCTCTGTCTTATATTTTCATTTTCTTAATTGTATTTTTCAAAGAACACATATTTTTAATGTTGATGAAGTCAAGCTAATCAAAACTTTTCTTTTATGGGTTATGCTTTTTGTGTACTATCTAAAAAGATATGTTCCAAAAAAGATTACAAATATTTTTCTCCTATGTTTTCTTCTAGGAATTTTACAGTTTAGCTCTTACTCTTAGGTCTATGAGCATTTTGAGTTAATTCTTATCTATAATATGAGATATGTATTGAGATGAATTTTTAAATTTCCATGTGAATATCCAGTTCCAGCATAATTTGTTGAAAATTCTCTTTTCCTCAATAAATTACCAAGACACCCTTGTCAAAACTCACACGACATATATATTCAGTTCTCTTTCTGGGCTCTATGCTATTCATGGATCTACATATCCATCCTCATGCCAGTTGAAGACCATCTTGATCATTGTATGTATATGGTAAACTCTGGAATTACATAGTGTAAGCTCTCCAACTTTGTCCTTTGGTCTATTCTAGGTACTTTGCTTTCCCATATGTATTTTAGAATGAGCTTAGCAATTTCAACAAAAAAATACTGACTAAATGTTCATTGATACTGTGTTGAATTTATAGGTCAATGTTTTGAATATGGTTTTTACATTTTTACATGATTAAAAAATTAAAAGAAGAAGTGTATTTTGTGACATGTGAAAATTACATGCAATTCAAATTTCAGTGTTCATAAATAATGTTTTATTGGAAAACAGACACATTCATTTGCTTAGATATTGTCTATGGCTGTTTTCACACTACAAGTGCACTGTTGAGTAGTTACAAGAGAGACTGTATGATCTACAAAGCCTTGAATATTTGTGATCTGGCCTTTTACAGGAAAAGTTTACTGACCCCTGGTGTGTATTATCAAGTTGAGGGCCTTCCTGTTTTTTAATATAGAAAACTGAGCACTGCTTTAGTTGTGTCCCATACATTTGATATTGTGTATTCATTTACTTAATTCAAAATATTTTCTAATTTGCCCATTGGTGGCCCATTGGTTCACTAAAAGTCCATTGTTCAATTTCCAAATATTTGAGGACTATCCAGATATATTTTCATTATTGATTTCTAGGCTTAATTCCCCCTTTTTATCTCTGCCATTCTTTGTGCTAGTGTTGTCATACATTTTAGTTTTACGTGGTAGAAGTCCCACAATATATTGTTACTATTTTCGCTTCATATCATCAATTATCTTTTAAGGTGAAGGAAGAAAAAGAATGTCTTTTATATTTACCTTCATTTCTAGCCTTTCTGGCATTCTTCACGTCTTTATAAATCCCAGGTCTTCTCAGTTGCATTGTTTCTGATGAGAAAATGCCATCACTTTTATCTTTGTTCCTCTGTACATAAAGTACAACCACTTCCTGAACACCTGTGCCATGGAGAAGGATTCTTTTGGGTCTTTTCATCTGCTTTCAATCTTTCTTGTGATTGTCTTGTGGAACACATTGAAAAGAGATTGCAAGTATGTATGAATTACCCTTGTATCTGGGCCTCCTGGCTATACTTAACTTATCCAATTACCTATACTTGGCCTGCAAGAATGCATTGAAATTTTATCTTATTTTTTATACCCACTGTAACCACCTCTTTCTCCTATACTCTGCCAAAGATAATACAGTCCACGTGTCTCATCTTACCTTGGAAGAACTTGGAACTCGTTGGAACCCAATTTAATTGGTTGTCTTGCCATTTCACCTTTTTGACTGGCTCAAAAATCGCTCTGATTTTGTAGATGTTAAAGCTTTTTTTCATTATTGGTTTTGGAGCAACATTCTTTTATAGCTTTCTACATCCTAAGTGGAATGAGAACTCTAGCATTTATTTAAATCTGCCTTCAGAGACAGTTTAAGATCAACAGGAAAATCTATCCCACTTGCACCTCTTTTTTAAACCACTTGTGATATATTCCCAGCTTCACCCATCTTAATTCCCTGACTTGGCTCTAAATGCCAGTTTGAAAAGCCAAGTTCACCTTCACACACAGAATTAAGATTTATAGTCTTTGAATATATTAAAAGAATGTGTTACAGGATCTCAAAGAAATTCTTAAAAATACTAGAAACATTGGAAAATCAGAATATGTGTTTAGTCCTCAAGTTAATTGCTTTGAAATTCAACAGTTTCTTACACAAAAGAGGGTTTTGATCTGCTTGTTTAAAGGAATCAATTACATACCCCCCTTTCACAGAAAAATCATAGTAATAGTTCTCCAAATGCACAACATCAATAATTCCTTCTTTTACCAGCAAAGAGACATGAGTTTCATCGAGGGACTGTGTTAGATGAATCCAAATATCAAAAGGACATTTCAACATGGATTTTTCCACCCCAGAGAACAAGGAAATGTGGTGTTGGGTAGTTTTGATTATGAGTTAAAATTCCAGAGAATTCAATGTTTGAATTAGTCAATGTTTGGCAGTGTCTGTTAGGAGTACAAAGGACTTCGAAGAATGGATAGAGTGCCCTGGAGAGGTAGGGAAAGCTTCAAGAAGAAGCTTGAGATGAACCTGGAAAGATGGTTTGCAGAAATACCAACAAAGGGAAGGAGGAGGAGAGCCCTGCAAAAACATGGAGGTGGGGACTTGTGAATAGCTCCACCTGGCTGGTGTGGCATTTGCACACTGGGGGACAGTGAGACATGAAGATAGGATTGGGTCAAATTTTAGGGTGCCTTTAAAGGTGAGGCGAGGAGTTTAGACATTTACTACCTATTTCAAGAAAGAGGAAGCCATTGCAGATTTTGAAGCAGGAGAAATGCCAAGATAAAATAAATATTTTAGGAAAATTAAACTACAAATGACATTTGGAGGTTTTAGAGCAGGAAGTGGAGGAGTCTATGTTAGCAATATAGGTATGAGAAATTTGAAATAGAATAATATGCAAATTGCTCTAGAGTTCCATCTTCTTTTCCCCAGAATTTCTACAATTTTATCTCTACCACTTATTGGCCAATTATTTAGTACCTGCATAGTAGTTATACTGTTTTGGCACTTCATATACTTCCTTCACTAAACGACTTGCTAGAACCATATTGTGTATTTATACTTTTTAATGCACCAATATGTACCTAAAATTGTTTCCTACAGTTGGAAAAGAAGAAAAATGTACAAAATTATTTACATTAATCAGATTAAAGAATCTAATTTAAAAAAATACCTTAATAAGAGAAGTAGAAGCTAGAGGAGATTAACTAAGGAAATTAAATGAATAATGATATACTTAGAAAATGGTTTGTTGTAGGCAAAAGGGAAAGTCAATGAGTTAAATTTTAGCTGTGTTGAATTCAAGGATATCCAGCTAAACACATTATGTCAGCTCTTGGAAATAAAGAATACAGGTGAGAAATCAACCACACTTTCACCTATCACTTACCATAGTCTCTTCTTATGATTTTATCTTATTATGGCTTATGGATCACCCACTCTGCTTTAAACAAATGTTTTGTCTCTGTGAATATGGTGAACATAGGATCCATTTCTACTTTATCTTTGATTTCCTCAAAATACTTAGCATTGTGAGTTACACATGGTAAGTTATCAATACACACCGGTTGTATCAATGAAGAGGCTGACAAGTATTTATCAGGGTTTTCAGCCTTAGCAGTGTTGACATTTTGGACTCAATGGCTCCTTGTTGTACAGGCTGTGCTACATATTTTAGGATGTTTAGCACCATCTCTGGCCTCTATCCACTAGATGCCAGTGATATTCTCACTCCCTAACTTGTGATAATTAAAATGTACCCAGATATCTCCAAATGTCCCTTGGGGGAAGAGACAGCACAAAATCATCCCTGGTTGGAAAACCACTGGTTTAAATAGATGTAGGACTGGCAATATCAACATTTAGGTGTCATTTGATTACAGATTATATTTTAAGTTCCAAAATGAAATGGAACATAGAAAAGAAATATCTGATGGCTAAGAAAAAGTTTTGAGTATTGAGTATAAAATTGAGGTCGGGTGGTAACTAACAAAGGAGTTTCCAAACTAGTTACTAATTCTGTAATTCCCTAATTCTTTGTACATGATGTCAGGTCAGCAGCGTCTAAGAGAAATATGTGAACCACAAATGTAACTTTCAATTTTCTAGTAGCCACATTAAGAAAAAGAACCTGATAAAATTAATTTTAATAATATATATTATTTAATCCCATATATCCAAAATATTGCCATTTCAACATACAATCGATATAAAATTATTGATGAGATATGTAAATTCTTTTTCTGTATGAAGTCCTTGAAATTGGTGTGTATTTTACACTTGTCTCCATTTGGTCTATCCATTCCAAAGACTCCATAGCCTCAAGTGAAGACTAGTGGCTTCCTTATTGGATAGAGTAGGACAATTCAATCAAATTATATAAATGGTTTCTTGTCCCTTTAATTCACATTATTGTCTTTTCATAAAGGGATCTATAATAGCTTTTGAAATGTCTGATAATTTTTATAAATTTATGATTACTTTACAAGTAGTAAAAGTAATTTTGTTGATGTAGAGTTTGATGAGTCTTGATAAATGCGTAGAGTCATGTTATCATCACCATGATCAGGGTACAGAAAATTCTCACCACTCGAAACTCCTTTGTGCTGCTCTTTTGTCGTCAACTTCTCCCCCACATCTTGTGCCAATATAATTTTGTTATTTTTTGGTAGTAGGATTCTCCTCTTTGTCAAAAATATTAATAAATTTAGGGAAAAAAGATAGATGGGAACCAGGAAGACAGCAAAGAAAGATGCAACCCTTGACATTTGGGAGAATATTCTTTTCAAAAGCTCATTTGCAATTATAGCTCTGCTTGACTTGAAGTCACACAAGCCCACTCAGAGAGGGGGACATGTGATTTCCCTTCCCCCACATTCATCTGTCATTCTTCTCCCAGAATATTCCAAATGACAGATGGTAAAATTACACCAGGAGAGACCCAGAAGAGGGAGGCAGAGAAGGGCTCCACAGGTGGGAGCCTTTGCACAGACATGGGGATTCGAGAGGGCCCCCACTGGGTGCTAGGTCTTCCTCACACTTCGCTTTCCAGAACTGAAATTTCTCTCTGTCAAGGCCTTTTTGATTTATTATGGAGAGAAACCCAAGAACAATATAGCCTTTTAATGCATGTGCAGTTTCTGTAGCGGATGGGCCTGGACTGCTGCTCTCATCCAAGTGTAGGTGACCTGGGTTGTGCCAAACTCCATGAGGGCAGGTGTTCTTGGGCCAACTGACAGCAGTGGCTCTGGCTTTGCTGTGACTCTCAGCATTTCCATTCTGTTCAAAAAGCCTGGTAAGCAGATGGGAAGAGGCATGTGGAATCACCTCCCTCACATATATGTCACTATTGGCACCCAGGTTGGGAAGAGGAAGGTTGCCTGTTTACTTGATGTAGTTCCAGGAGCACATTCCTACTGTGCTGCCCTTAGAATCATGTTCCAGAAATAGTTCAACAAATCACTCACACACTCACCAGCACACACAGATACAAAACACACACATACGAGCGCATTACTCTTAGTGCACATTGTTGAACATTTGTTTTTGAAATTTGCAACTGAAACAATGCAATTATATTCTTTAGGATGTCTATTCTAAGACCCTTCCTTAGTATTCTCCATACTTTATCTACTTATCCTAGTACTTATTTTTATCACCCATCCTCCCTTACATAAACGTAGGTTTAAAAAATATCAAGAGATTGCAATAACATAAAAAAAGGCACTGACCTAAAGACATGCACTAATTGGGCAAGTAATTATTTTGTAAAAATTAAAGTAAAAAAACAGTTATATAAAAGCAAGGATGCCCTTTTAACTTCATATCTCATTCCTCCCACAATCTTCCAGCAACATGCTCATATTGGAAAATCTGAGAACTGTCCAAAAATCTGCATGTCCGCAATAGATGACTATTAATTAGTTTATCCAAGTCATTTCAAGTTTACCACACAGTTTCAACTAAGTCGTACATCCTCATTGATGTGCACTTTAAAGGGGAAAATGTACTGTTTATTGGAGCTTCTAGGCAAAGAAGACAAAGACTGAAGTAGCGGCAGAGGCAATAGCATATGTTCACAAATTCCCATTTTGTTTTCCTCCTAGGAATGTAGGAAGTAACCTTTTCCCAGGCTCCCTTGCCGATTGAATTCTGGCTAATGAGATATGGACTGGGAGGATTGTGTTCCATTTCCAGACATAGCCCTTAAATCCACCCACCCAAACCACCATGCATGCTCTCAACCTGATACAGGACATCCCATGAGGACTCTAAAACCTCTGAGGGTGGTGTAGCCACATAGTGGAAGCAGCCTGGGTCCCTGCTTGAGTGTGGAGCAGACCCTTTGTCCCCAGCCCATTAAACCATGTTGGACTGTGAGGGGACCAAAAAGGACAACTCTGTGAGTCACCTTCTAGAGGTGTTTGTAACAGCATTTTTCATTTCCTGATCTACACAGGTACCAATCATCTGACTCCCAACTTTCTTTGCCTCTGGTCTTAAGGTAGGTCAGTTGCACTAGGTGCTCCTTCGGGTTAGATGTAGCTGTGAAGGATATGATGCATATTCCTTTTCTGGGACCAGGGGTTTTCTACTTCCCTGTCCAATTTTACTACTATCTACTGTCCGATTTTCATTTGCTTGGTTTTGTCTACAGGAAAAATCATCAGGGAAATGTTGGGTCACCTAACATCACTGTGGCAGACAGCAGTTAATCACTTATTGGTTTTGCAACTGATTCTCTTGGAAAAACCATATGCATACACAAATAAATATATAAATTTATTATTAATTTTGCTGATAATAAGAATATGTCTCACTCAATTTACAAATAATAATGAAAAATATAATATTTGTATTATCAATTTTATACAGCCAATTGACTCTCACAGAATGCTTTCGTTGACTTTTGCCAAATTCTTGCATCCATAGCTAACTTATTTTTTCAATTCAACCATGATTTGACAAACAGAGTTGCATCCCAAGCTGCTAACTCTTTTCCTAACACATCTATTGTCATTACGTGATAGATGGTCCACTGTTAAACGATTTGTTACCCTCAAACAAATTATATTCATTAAACTGAAACTCCTTTCAATTTTAACACTACATATATTGGAACTTCATTTATTCATATTTATGAATTATAAGAGTAACATTTTTGCTGAATTGGATAATAGTTTTTGCATACTGGAAGAATATTTTCTGAAGTTTTTATGCTAGTCACAATGTAATGACTATATAAATGACACCCTTTTATGTTTAGTCTGCAATATTAACATTTCCTCCATCAAATTTTTAAGTCTAGACCAGGGATTGGCAAATGTTTTCTGTAAGGAACTAAATATTAAATACTTTAGGATTTGCGAGCCTCATGGTCTCTCTTGACACTACTCAGCTCTGCCATTGTCATACAAATACAGCTGTAGACAATACATAAACAAGTGGCATGTCTGTTTTCTAATGAAATTTTATGAAAAAAGACCATAGGTGAATTTGGTCCACTGGTTATAGTCCGCTATACCTTGTCTAGATAATCAACAAAACAATAAAGCCAGGCTTGGTTTGTATGGTTCACCAATTTGTGTAGTATAAAAGCTCCTACTGTGGCCAATTTCCAACTGTTGATGTACTATTTTCACCATACCTATTTCTATTTGCAATAGAAATAACTGCAAGATAACACTAAATGTAATAGAATAATTAGGAAATAACATCAAATATTTATTCACCTTTGTTTTTAATATAATTTAACTGTAAGGCTGTATAATTTATTTTTAATAACGGTTGCATTTAACAACTTGTTCACAAAATTCTTGAGAATTGAAATTTTTTATTGATACATAATTATATATATTTACGGGGAACATGTGATATTTTGATGCATGCATACAATGTAGAATGAGCAAATGTAATTAGGGTATCCATCGTTTCAAGGATTTATCATTTCTTTGTGTTGGAAACATTATAAATCTTCTCCAGCTATTTTGAAATAGACAATTAAATTATTGTTAACTATTGTCACACTACTGGACTGTCGAACACTGGAACATATTCCTTCTATCTAACTCTATGTTTATATCCATTAACCAATCTCTCTTCATCGTCCTTTCCTCTCCCCTTCCCAGCTTCTGGTAACCATCATTCTACTCAGTTCATGAGAGCAACTCTTTCAGCTCCCACATATGAGTGAAGATATGCAACGAAATTCTTGAAAATGTGTTAATTGGCTCTCACAAGGCAGTATGATCTTATTCTACCACATCACTCGATCCTGAACAGCTTCTCTTCTCCATGGCTATTGCATGAGAGTAGGGGCATATCTGTCACTGATTTACTTTTCTCCCAAAGCACAGCTAGAATTGTTGGAAAGTAAATATTATTGAGTCAGTTATCTTGCTCAAAAGATAAGTTTGTCAACACTAAAAACGCAAAGCATCCATGAGTTCTTACTCACATGTTTAAAATTATTACAGATTCATTGTATACGTTAAAGCCAAACATGTTCAATATTTTTCCTTTAACAAAGTATGACTTTAATCCATCCTTATTTAAGGGTAGAATGATGGATTATGATATCATGTGAAACATTCTTATACACAGCCCCTTTTATCCTTTTTAAACATCCACCACAAGTTTAGATAATCAAAGACAAATGTAAATGTACTGCAGCAAAAGAGATCCTTCCATAGAAAGTCTATGCACGAGGCAACCTGGTTTAACGAAAAGTGCGCTAACTTCAGAATAAAAAAAGTATAGATTTAAACCCAGGCTTTGATACCCATTAACTTATCTAACCTCTTTAAGCCTCAGTTTCCTAGTCTGTAAAATGGGTCATAAGGTTGTTATAGACTTCAATGAGAAAAAAAATGTGTAATACTTACCATAATATTCAGTTCATGTAAAACAGTCGATGGCACCTATTATTGTTATTCACTGAAATTCTCACATTCCTGCATTAAGTTTTCTAATCATGAAGTTGGTGATTATAATAGTGATTTAAATGCCATGATTATTTACACTTTTAATAATGCCATATTTGGATCCAGGGCTTTGTATTTCAGATACATATATCTTCTTTGTCATGCATTGGGTACCAGCAGTTGTACTAAATATAAATTTCTCAGATCTGCAAGATTTAATTGGTAGTTACCAATTGCCTGTGTGGTAAACTAAGCTTCTTTATACTTTCCAAATACATACAATAATCCAAAAATGGCAAGCTACCACTTGAAGATAGTCTGGTGGCCTATCATGGCAACGATTTTCCCATCTTACATGGTGAAGCTATCTGAGATGGTTTTCCATACCTGAATAGATGCACGCAGTTTCAAGTTAGCTTCACCTCCTCCTGTCCTGTCTCAGGGTAGCATTAGATTTGGCCATGACATTAATATTAAAACATCTGTTGTCCCTTGCATTTCCATAGGAGCATCCTAGATTATCTATACAAATGTTCAAATAACTATTTAGGAAGGTTTCTCTTATTAACTTCAATATGAAATGAAATATAGGAACACCATGTATACTTGAGAGTCCTGACCAGTATTTAGGGAGCATGTAGGCGTATGTTGGTATCGTCATGTTTTGGTCTCTTTATCTCCAGCAGTTTAATGGTGATGGCGCAGCCACATCAGAAATTTGATTCACTATTGTATTTTGAATTTTCCTAAATTCCTACTGAAAAGACTAAAAGTATGGACACATTTTAATATTTTATCATAACATAGACACCCATGGTAGTAAGCAAAACTCATATTCTTGACCACGTAAAATTTCCTGGTGACATCAATCCTATGTCATCTCTATGTCATCTGATGATAACTAAACTTGTACATTTGGTGGGCGTTTTCTTCTTCATGCTGAGCATAGACACTTAAAAATAACTATGTGCTGATTTGCTTTGATTGTTCAAATGGGCAAAATAAAAGTCACCAATCCCAATATTGGTCAAAGAGCTTCCTGAAGGAATGAAATAAGAGATTTCCTTTCTTTTTGTTTCTGTTCTGATTTTCTTTTTTTTTTCTTTCAAGGAATATAATGTGACCTGTATACTCTGATAATAAGATACCTTACAGCAATCTACCTTTCTTGAGCTAAGCTGTATTTTGCTGTTTATCTTTTTTCTTCCAGTTTCAAGCACATAGCCAACCCTTAGTATTTTTTTTTTAAATTTTTTTTATTTATTTCAGCATATTATGGGGGTACAGATGTTTCTGTTACATATGTTGCCCTTGCCCCCACCTCCCTCCCTAAGTCCGAGTTTCAATTATGTCCATCATTTGGGTGGTGCACATTGCA
>CAUYSK010069946.1:0-33966 GCA_963575035.1 Avahi laniger | reverse complement strand
ATTAATTTCTTTCTATTTTTTGGTAGAGATGGGGTCTCGCTCTTGCTCAGGCTGGTCTCGAACTCCTGAGCTCAGAACGATCCGCCCACCTCGGCCTCCCAGAGTGCTAGGATTACAGGCTTGAGTCACCGCGCCCGGCCTAGTTCTTTTTTTTTTTTTTAAGTAATGGCATTGAAATACAAGTCATTTGGTTTGCCTGGGTCCCATACTAACTATTAGAAATAAATTCCTCTGATAATGGGATTGAAGGTTATTTTCACAGTATCAACGGTGACTATGGGGCAGGGACAGAGGCTTGGTATAAGAAAGCCAGGACTCAAAGTTTAGGTAGCTCTCAAAACATATTTTTATTTAAACAATGAATGGTAATCCTATAATAAAGAAATGTATGCCAATTCTACAGCTCTTAAAGATGGTGAAGATAATGTGGATAATGTAAAGTGTAATGATGGTGATGGTAAAAGTGGAGTTAATATTTATCAAGAACTTAGTATAGGTCTGGGATTATGGTAGGTGCTCAGACTGAATAAATTCCTTAAATATGGACTCACTAGAAGTTAGTTTCATCAGTTCGGGTACAATCAGAAGACAGAAACAACACAGTAATTTGAACAGAAAGTCTAATATAAAGAATTGGAAGACTGGTGGAGGGGGACAAGGGCAACATACGTAACCTAAACATCTGTACCCCCATAATATGCTGAAATAAAAAAAAAGAAAAAGAAAAGAAAAAGAAAAGAAAAAGAAAAAAAAGAATTGGAAGACTGTTATAGAAAGATAAAGATTTAAAGGAACTTCGAAGGGTAACAGGGCTAAGTGGGTGCTAAGAGAAAAAACTTGGAAGGGGTGCCTTCTTCAAGGCTGGGGTACAGATCTCATTTGATGGGATGTGGTTGCAGCTCAAAGTATAGTAGAAAACTTTGCTGAGTCCCCAGGTCAGAGCTGGACCACAGTCACTGGGAAGAAGGAAGCTACCCTCCAGGGCTCAGGTGAGTGTGGTTGGTGAGCAGGTATGTAGAGCAAGTTCAGTCAGGGCAACATTGCCTTTCTGTGTGATTTTTGATGCAGTGTCCATCTGATGAGGGCTGTGAGAAACACCCTCAGGGCACAGGTGGGCTGAGGAAGGTATGCAGGGGGACTTGGGGTGCCTGCCGGTGCAAAGACTGGACTGCACAAGTACCCATGACCAATAACTGAAGTGAAGCGATTACCAGGCCCAGGCCAAGACTGGGTGGCCATGAGAAACACCGTGCTCTGGGCCATGGTTGGGGCAGAGCAGCACAGGATGCTGCTCAGTGCTGACTGAGTGGCAGGCTCAAGAAAGAGCAAAGTCTCAGCATCCCTGAAACAGAAAGAGAATCCCCATTCCTCCACAATGTCCCTGAAACATGGCCTGCAGACCAAGTTTCACATTGTACTAGTGGTAAAGGAAAAAATGCTCAGGTCCAGTCCATTATATCAGAGCAGGTACTGAAGAGTGTCTTTGTAACTGAGAGGCAACACGTTAATACGTGGCACAGTAGGAATGCAATTTTTTCCATTTTAAGGATGAGAAACAGATTCACAGGAATTAAGTAGTTTGTTCAAATTATGCAACTAGTAGGTAGAGAAGCTTGCATATTCACCTAGGTATTTTTATCTAAAGGCAATGTTATAGATGCTTAACATGATAGATGCACTGTGGTGGGGACTTCTTTCTATCCACCAAAATCTATTCTCACTTTTTTCCAGGTAAGTACTATATTTCCCACTCTACCAACCCCCACGGTTGCTGCAAAATATAGCCATATGTTCAATTTATATCCACTAGAAAGTGAGAAGAAATGATGTGAGCCATGCTTTTTTCCCTCCTTCCACCAGAAAGATGGGAGAACAGCAATGATCAGAGCATTCCTGGAAGCAAACGTGTTGGAGATGGCAGAACCCAGCATCAGTCTGACTCCCAGCATCACTCTGAGTGTGGAGCAGAGCTGCCCATGAGAGAGAAACATACTTCTGCTCTTCGAACTAATTTTTAAAAGTTTACAGGATATCCATAAAGGGATAAATATGTATATAAAAATCAAAATATATTGAAAGTTATTGCCTATTTTATTTCCTGATACATGATCCTCACTAAATATATATTGAATGAGAAAATAAAAATACCTGAATTTTGGTTAAAATTGATAAAGACTCAGGGATCTTCTTACTGTGTGTGAAATATTTTTGACAATCCTAAGACTCATTTGCCTTGAATTTTGTTTTGAATTTTTTTCTTATTTTTGCTTGACATGAATTAAGTGCAATCCCATTATTTCTCTCTTCCCTCTGTCACACAGTCTTAATACACAAATGTTCTTTCAGTAGCTCCATGGAGCTCTGTCTCACACTGACCTTTAGTTGCTTAGTATATCTCTGTAAGGACTGAGATTATACAATGTACAACTATACACAGGTAGACAACTGGATCATGGAAATTATTAGGAATTAGAGTCAGCGGACCCATGCTCAAGGCTTAATTCTGTCACTGTCTACTTCTGCATTTTGCAGCAAGTTCTCTAATATCTCTCAGGTAACTGTCCCCTAGTCAATGTAATCAGGAATATACGTCCTTTCAGAGGCTTATTTGAAGGTCATGAGAGGTGATACAAGTAAAAATGCTATGCCAGTGTTGGTTCTTATTATTGTGACAGCAGAGCAAGTGCTCACTGGACATTTGCTGAGATGAATTGGAATGAATGGAAGCTAGCTATCGAGCCCAATCATGATTGCACCTGCGAGATTTCCCAGGAAGCTGCTTTAACTTTTAGATCCAGTGCATTGAAGAAATTATTTACTGAATAAAACAGAAGCCTGAGTTAAAGTCATCATCTAAATGTATCCAACTACTACTGGAGAATGTATTAGATAAAGGAGGGAGGGTGGAAAACTACAGTGAGGTGGGAAATGGTAGAAAATGATGAACATGTAGACTTAATTTTTGAAGAAGATACACTCAAGCTGAAACAAAATTGGTTCAGAATTTATGCTGTCAGTCATATCCAGGAAGGGACAAGGAAGATGTCATGCCAGTGTCATTCTGACTGAGTTTCTAAGATGTTTACATAAAGAAAGACTGGCTAATAGGAATATAAATAATAGATGCCTTGAATGTCACCTTTCATATATTTTCTCAAAAAGTTTTGATGTCACTTTAAAATCCTATGATAGAAAATAATGCAAAAATTGTTTTTTAAGTCTTAATACCCTCCTCACTCCACTGGAGTAGGGCTTAGAAATGTGGCACAAGCCTTTTATTGGTTTATTCAGGCAAAGTAAGCTGGGGAGTAATGGGGGACCACTTCATTGCAACAAAAAACAATCTATTTAAGGCAATTCAAGAGACAGAGAGTGACAGCAAGTATTCAGAGTAGTCTTAGGAAAATCCTGAGAAAGTTAAACAGTCAGGCCTTGCAAAGGTCTGGAACTCAGACCCTGACAACACATCCTTCCTTCATCTTCCTCTGCTGCTCTCATGGCCTCTCTGGCTCAGCATGGTTTTTCTCATCTCTGTTTTTCATTTTATCTCAGTCCTGTTCTCCTTTGTACCTACCAATCAAGATTCTGCTGCATATTTATCTTGCACATGTATGCACTGTAGCACCCAGCGCCAGTGTTTGCTGTTCATCCTTGACCTTCCTCTGTGTCTCTTACTTCAAGTTCTTGAGAAAGAACCTGTTTTCCCGAAGCTCATTTTACCAATCCAGCACGTACCAGTCACTGATCCAATAAGCCATAGTTAGAAGGGCTGAATTAGATTATTTATTGCCCACTCAGTAGAAGTTCATTGTAGAGCTCGTTTTCTAAGACAAGGCTTATAAGGGCCTAGTACTCTCCACCTGTCTGGAACACGTTATGATGGAAATGCACCGGGCTGGAGGGATTGTTTTCGTGCCAGTTCTGGAAATGCTATTTAGTTATAAGACCTTAGGCTATCTCAGGCTTAGGTGCCTTGGTTGTGAATGAGACTAGTTAGACTCCTAGAGGATTATTAATAACTCTTCTAACTCTAAATCATTTGACTCAACTATAAGAGTAAATTAGGTTCATATAGATAACAGGACTGAATCTAACAATTGAGTCATGAATTGGTTGGTCTTGGTGACATCAGATAGTAGAGATGACCTGTCAATAGGCAATAAGTTTAACAAACTTTACCATCTCTGTTATAGTACATTTACATGGCTAGGGCATTAATATAGAAGAGAGATCTATTTAGACTTAGGGGTATAGTTTATTATTTATGATTTCCACTCTTTTAACAGGAATATATTTTCTTGTGAACAATCTCACCTAACATTAGATGATACTTTACTCTATTAAAATCCATATCTATTACTATAGAAGAATTAAAAAGCAATATGCATAAAGACAATTCACCTCTTCCAATTCATATTAAAAATGTATGGAACATATGAATAACATAATTTATACGGTAGGCCTAATTAATGAATGTAATACTGTGGCCACTAAAAACATAAAAAACAACCTTATATTAGCAAAGCATACTTGTACATGTATATGCAAGCACATACATAAAGGCCTTAAATTGACACACAGAAATTGTAATAAAAATCAAATAATTCAAATACTAAAGAAAACATTCTCTGATCACAATGCCATAGAACCAGAAAAAAAATGAAAGAAAGACAGAAAGAAAGAATGAAAAAAAGGAAACTTCCTTAATAAAAATGTTTTTAAATCTCTTCAATAACTATTTGGTCAAAGAAAAAGTAAAATCAAAATTTTAGAATGCCCAGAAGGTAATTAGGTAATTAATTACAATGCTGCTTATTGAAATACACACTAATTCAGCTAAAATAACATACAGAAGAAAAATACTCATTAAACATTCATATTTTTAACAGAAAGAATGAAAATAAATGAATTAAGTATTTCATTTAAAATGTTAGACAAGTAATTAATTCAATCCTAAAGAAAACATCAAAATGAATTAAATAAGAAAGAATAAATAAGCCAAATGAGTGCATCTCAAAAAAAATGAACTAAATAAAATAGCTAAGTATGTAATGTAAGTAGAGAAGTGAAAAGCCTAGGAAGGAATTATAAGAAATTTTAGAAATCAAACACACTATTACAGAAATTAAGAATACCTGCCATGGGCCCATCAGTAATCTAGGTGGCAAAAAAAATAAATAAATATAATGAGCTTGAAGAAATGTCAATATAAATTTCCAAAATTAAAGACAAAGGGAAAAAAGAATGAAAAAAAAAAAAGAATTGAGCATCCAAGAACTGTAGGAAAATTACAAAATGATCTAAGAAAGCATAATAAGAATACTACAAAAAAAAAGACAAGAAAGGAGCAGAAGAAATATTTGAAGCATATTAACTCAGGATTTTCCAAAATTAATGGCAACCACAGATCCAGGAAGTTCAGAGAATATATGGCAGAATACGTACCAATGAACTCTAAACCTAAGAATATCATATTTCAACTATAGAAAACTAATGACAAAGAGAAAAATCTTAAAAGAAGTTATGGGGAAGAAAGAAAACTTACCTATATAGGAACAAGGATAAGAATTACATTAGACTTCTCATCTGAAACAATGAAAGCTAGAAGAGTTGAGTGAAATAGTGTTGAATTTTAAAAAAACTCACCAAACTAGAATTTGGTATGCGCTGAAATTATCCTTCAACAATGAGGAGTAATAAAAACTTTCTCAGATACACAAATCTTCAGGAATTTGTCACTAGTAGATATGCCTTGGAGGATATAGAAAAGCTCTTCAGAAAGAAGGAAAATGATACAGATCAGAAACTTGAATCTAAGTAAATAAAGAAAGAACATTAGAGAGGAAATACATGAAGGTAAAATTAAATATTTTATTTTTCTTATTCTTAGTTGATTTAATAGATAACTATTCAAGTAATAATAGCAACAATATATTGGGAGATTATATTATATGGATAAGTGAAATAAATAAAAGTGATGTTATAGTGATGGGAGAGATAATTTGGAGTGCTGTGCTGTGGAGTACCTACATGACCCATGAAGAAGTATAGTATTATTTGAAACAGACTTAGCTTAGTTGTAAATGTATATTGCAAACTCTAGGGAAACTACTAAAACAATAAAAAGAAATGAAAATGATATGTTTATGGAAGGAAAGAAAATCAAATTATATAAAACGTTCAGTTAAAATCAGAGAACACAAAAATAGGAGTTAAAAACACAAACTACAAATGTAGCAAATAGAAAAAGTTACAGACATGGCAGACATTAATCCAACTATATTTATAATTGCTTTAAATGTGAATGGTCTAGATAATGCAATTACAAGCAAAAGACTAACAGAGTACATAAAAAAATCAAGAACCATCTCTATGTTATCTATAAGAAACCCAGGTTAAATATAATGACACAGATAGATTAAAAGTAAACAGAGAAAAATATGTAACACTAACAATAATCAAAAGAAAGCACAGGGAAAATTATTAATATCAGAAATAAGGAGGAGAATTATTTAATTATAAAGGGATTAATTCTCCAAGAAGACATAACAAAATTTTAGCCAATTCAGTCCAACAATGTATAAAAAGATTTATATATCATGAACAAGTGCTATTCGTTCCAGATATTCAAAACTGGCTCGAGATACAAAATTGATATTATTAATCACATCAAAAGGCTAAAGAAGAAAAATCATATGATCATATTAATAAATATAAAAAATTTGATTAAACTCAACTTCCATTTATGATAAAAACTCTCAGAAAACTTGGAGTGAAGGGAAACTTCCTCAACTTGATAAAGAACATCTACAGAAAACCTACAGCCAACTGGATGTGGTGACTCATGCCTATAATCTTAGCACTTTGGGAGGCTGAGGCAGGAGGACTGCTTAAGCCTAGGAGTTTGAGGTTGCAGTGAGCTATGATGAGGCCACTGGACTCCAGCCTGAGCAACAGAGTGAAACTCTGTCTCAAAAAAAAAAAAAAAAAAAAAAAAACGAACAAAAAAAAAAAGCCCTACAGCTAGCATCATACGTAATGGTTAGAAATTATGATTATTTTCCCCTAAAATTAAGAGCAAAACAGAATGTCCTCTCTCATCCACTTTCCACTGCTATTTAGCATTGTTCTGTAAATCCTAACTAATGCAATAACACAAAAAATGAAATAAATGATACATAGTTTGACAGTTTGAAAAGGAGGAAATAAAACTGACTCCGTTTAAAGATGATATGATTTTATATGTAGAAAAAATCAAAATTGGCCAGGCACGATAGCTCATGCCTGTAATCCTAGCATTCTGGGAGGCCAAGGAAGGAGGATCACTTGAGCTCAGGAGTTCCAGACCAGCTTGAGCAAGAGTGAAACTCCATCTCCACTAAAAATAGAAAAATTAGCCAGGTGTTGTGGTACATTCCTGTAGCTCTAGCTACAGGAAGTTAAGGCAGGAGGATCACTTGAGCCCAGGAGTTGAAGGTTTGCAGTGAGCTCTGATAACACCATTGCACTCTACCCAGGGTGACAGAGTGAGACTTGGTCTCAAATAAATAAATAAACTAATTAATTAATTCAAAATTAATTAAATAAATGCTTTTGGAACTAATAAGTAATTACAGGATGGTTGCAGGATACAGGATTAACATACAAAGTTAATTATCTTGCAATACAGCAGCCATGGAAAATTGGAATTTGAAATTAAAAACACAATATTATTTACATTAGCAGCAAGAAATTGAAATGCTTAGGTATAAATCTAGCAAAATATATATACAGGGTGTGTATGAGAAAAACTATAAAAATATAATAAAAATAAAAGAATATCTAAATAGATGAGATATTTTATGTTCATTGATAGAAAAGATTCAATATTGTTAAGAAGAAAATTCTTCCTAACTCAATTCCAATCAAAATATCACCAAGTTATCTTATGAAACAACAAATTGATTATAAAGTTTATGTACAAATGCAAAAGACAGAATTGCTGATACAGTACTGAAGAAGAGTGATAAAGTTGAAAAACTCACACTACCCAATTTCAAGACTTATTATAAAGCTACAAAATATGATATTAGTGAAAGAAAAGGCAAATATGTCAATGGAGCAGAATAGAGTGTGGGGAAATTGACTGAGAAAAATATAGTCACCTGTTCTTTGACAACAAAGTAGGTAGGGAAATTTAATGGAGATGGGATAGTTGTTTGAACAAATGGTTGAAGGAAGGAAGGAGGTAAAGAAAGAAAAGCAAAAGAAAGACCAACAGACACAGACTACACACTTTTCACAAAAATTAACTCAAAATGGGTCATAGACCTAAGTTCAAACTATAAAACTGTAAAATATCTGGAAGGTAACATAGGAGAAATCTACATGGCCTTGAGTTTGGCAATAAGTTTCTGCATACAACATCAAAAACATGATTTATGAAAGGAAAAATTGTTAAGTTGGACTTCATTAAAATTAAAAACATCTGCTCTGAAAAGACACTGCTAAGAGAATAAAAAGGCAAGCCACAGTTTGGGAGAAAAATATTGAACGTATATATCTGATAATGGAATGGTATAGAAAATATACAAAGAATTCTTAAAATCAAAAATTAAAAACAAAACACAGTTTTCAAAAAATAGTCCAAAGATCTAAAGAAATCTTTCACAGGAAGATATGCAGATAACAAGCATATGAAAAGGTGCTCATCATATGACGTAAAGAAATTGCAACTGGAGTGAGATGCAACTACAAACCAGTTAGAATGGCTAAAGTCCAAAATAATTGACAAAAGCAAATGCTGGTGAGGATGCAGAGCAAGAAGAACTCATTCATTGCTGATAGAAAAGCAAAATGGTACAGCCATTTTGGAGACTAGTTTGAGAGTGTCTTACAAACCTAGTCTCACTATGTGATGTAGCAGTCATGCTCTTTGGCATTTATCCCAATTAGTTAAAAACATGCTAATACAAAAACTTGCAAATGAATGTTCATAGCAGCTGTACTCATAATCGTAAAATACTGGAAACAATGAAGATGTCCTTCAATAGGTGAATGGATAAAGAAACTACGGTAGATTTACACAAAGAGCTATTATTCAGTAATAGAAAGAAAAGTGTTGTAAAGTCATGAAAATACAGCAGCAAGTTAAATGCTTATTACTAAGTGAAAGAGCCAGTGAAAAGACTACATATTGTATGATTCCAGCTGTATGTCATTCTGGAAGGAGCAAAACTATGGAGATGGTAAACAATTCAATGGTTGCTAGAGATTTGGGTAAGAGGATTAATAGCTGAAAAAATTGAATTTTTAGGGCAGTGAAACTATTCTGTTTGATAGTTTTACAAAATTTCAAGACTGAAATAGAGAACTCAAAGACTATTTCTCATGACTCCTGTTCTCAGTATTTTCCTGGGAATTGCATAGACCATTATCTCATTAGCAAAATACAGCATAGCATAGGTACATTCACTCTCTTCATTCCAGAAACATGACCAGGGGATTTGGTGCCATCCCTTAGATACTTTAAACACACACTCATCACAGCCCATGATTTTCCCCATTCAGCATTGATTTCTAGGAGTCTTTACTAATGTCTACACATCAATTTTCCAGTGGTACCATAAACAATTATTATAAAATATAATTTTTCCTTAATTTTAAGGGTTATAATTGGTTCATGATCTGAGCTGTGTAAGGACACTTAGATGTTCTGAGTAAGATCCACACTTGTATTAGGTATGAATTTTACTGGAAAACATTATTTCTCCAGACCCTGAGAGAAAGCTGGTAAGGCAATGTGAGAGCACAAGAGAGAAGTAGAAGCAATCCAGCCAGGGAGCAGACTCAAGCAGAGTCCTCAGAGGCTAGTTTCATCTACAACAGAAGAAAAACTAGAATATAAATTGAGTCTTGGAGATACCCTGGCCTGAGGCAGAGGATCTGAGCTTGCATACACCCCTCTCCCCAGTTAGTCACTGGCTAAGGGTCACCCCTAGGAAGTGAATTCTCACCTTTCCAGCTCCCTGCAGGTTCTGGGCTCAGTGGCTCCAGTAACTTCCAAAGAAGAGCTATAGGAGCTGGAAGTTAGCAGAAAAGCTCCTGAAGGAGGGGCCTGGGAAGGAAGAATTCAAGTAGAGTTGGAAGCTGGGTGGACCACCAACCTCCTCTGTTCTACACACCTGCTCTTTTGTGGGTGTGACAATCCTAAGAGTTTAACACAGCGGAGGGGAACTCTGGATTTCTGTGCACATTGATTTTTGCTGAAACAAGCATGGCTTTGCTGTCTCCAGCTGAATTTGACCACAAGATAATTTGCCACAGATCCGAAGTCATGTTACTTGATGACTGTCACTTCCTTTTATGGTTCTGTTCACCAAGCAAAGTCTCTTTTCTAAAACGTTCAACTTTTCCCCAAGATTCTGGAAATATCCTGGAAAAAAATCCTTTTTTGTGGGTTGAACACTTTTATATCTTAAGTACAAAATATGGGTGGGATCCTTTTATTTGGAGTGTCTGGAAAATTTTGCTTTGTTCCATTCAACACACAAGTCATTAACAATATCCTCAGGCAAAATTATCAGAATGAAAAGATTGCCAACTTAGGATCAGAGAGGAGAGAAGACCACTTCCTCAGTCCAGGACTTCACAGCTATTATTGCAAGCTCAGCACATCATCAGACCACAAAATCTTAGACCAGGGTTGGTGTGAGATTCAGAGACGGGGTTAACATTAATATGTTGGAAACTCTAACATGTGTGCAAATACTAAAATTTATGATTTATTTGACTGCAAAGATAGGCCCATCAAAATGCCAGATGCCAGAGCTTACCTCTATTCAAATCACAAAATAGGCAATGAAGTTTTGTTCAATAAATAAGGAATTAAAAAACTTAACCATTAAAAGGATGGTGGGTCTTGTGAGCAAAATAAATCAACTCTCTGCTCTCTCCCTCCCTCTCCACCGTGCAAGGACTCTGTTTTCACAAACATCTCAAAGGAGTCCAGCAGACAAAAAGGAAATGTAAATTTTTTTTATAGTTGCTAGACGTGTTGACTAAAACTGCCTTTTAGCATCTGTTTCTATAGCCTGGAGCAGTTCCTGAATGACAGCTTAGGGGGCGATCTCCAGACATGAACCCAGCCCATAATCTTATCTTGAGGATATTTATCCTAAAGCAAAGGAAGGGATGCAGCAGTTTCACACAGCACATTCCATTCTCTGCTTGCAGTTAAGAAGAAGAGAAGGAGAGATAATGCAATTCACAACACCCTGTTAATTTGACTACAACCATAAATCATCTTTCATCCCTTTTTTTACATTTCCACATAAAAGGACTGTGTAGCTGGTTTTCTAGGCCCACACACTTTTCCATTTTCTCTCTCGTGTTTGGCCCTTTCCCATTCTTGGGAAAGTAAAATAAACTTCTTCCTTCTATCCTAATCTTTGTCTGCAGACATTTTTCTCAAACCCGTGTAAACCAGCTCTCCACCAGCTCTCCACCCTAACACCATGAGTTAGAATACTTTAGCATGTTGAGAAGACAAATAATTTGAGTCCACATAGAAATGGTTTTGTCAGGTTTTAGCCTAAAATGTCGGTTCTTGGCACGCTCATGGTAGAAGAATGACCAGACACACCAAAGTTAGGCAAGCACGAAAATGAGGTTTATTGAGGAGAGAAAGATAGGATTATAGGGCAAGAGCAAGATATAGGTTTACAGAGCATGGTACATTCACCACAGATGACGACTGGACCCACTGTCGCAGCAAAGGGAGAGCCAAAGGCAGGGAATAGAAGAAGGGGGTTGGCTATGGTCTGCATCTTGTTTTATAGTGCTTAGATAGGGACCTCCCCGTGGTTCAAATGTCACCATAGTGCCACTTTGATTGGACAGTTGAGGAGCTGCATGACTTGAGTCTTACTGTGCATGTGGGTTATTCTAGTTCAATTTCCAGACTGTATGGTACCTATGCTCCTTGGCCCACGGGCTAGAGAGTCCTCTGCATTCTTTTGCAGCTGGTGTGCTCAGTTATGATTGGCAGATTCATAGGGTATCCCCTCCTCCCCACGTATGGCAGCCAGTTGAGAGATTAGGATTGGGCAGAACCAAGATGCGGACAACAACACCCACTTTCGTCCCTAGGAGACCCAGAATCCCTCACTATCTACCTAACAGTTTTCTTTTACAGAATCTTCTCCCTCTTTTTTTTCTATATTTTAAAGGAAAGGGTATTGATTTCATTTATTTTTACGTCTACTTAATCAAATCAAAGACAGAGAAGAAGGTGGGGTTGGAGGGAAAATATTCCTGTAGCCACTTACTCTGAACTCTGTATGTATTCACATTTTCCTCTTCCCTTAGACTAGATATGCCTGGAGGAGAGATAACATATTCTATATAACCCTGAGCATTCAACTGCTAACAAAGTGCCTGGAACAGCAACTTAATAAATGCTTACAGAAAGAAAAATGAATACCTATTCAGAGACATTATTGGATGCATAAAGACCGTTGTGGGGAGAAAAGATGGGTTCAAGAGCAAGATTAGTTGAAATCCCAATGTGGACATGTGAATGTGGAAAGCAGAGTGCTTCATGCATGGAATAGAGTGGCCATAGCCAATGATACATTCCATGCTAAATGTCACATGTGTGACCATTTTGAAGTAATAAAATCTTTAGTGATTTCAATGGGATCTCAAATTTAGATTCTAATTCTGCCACCACTCACAGGATGACCTGTGGATCACAAGATCACTTTGAGCTGCAGGTGCCTCTGTGGATGGAAATAAATATCATTAAATTGAGGACTGATGAATTGACAAAATTATAAAGGATTTTGGTGTGGAAAAGAAAGAGCAAGTCAGGAGACTGAGAGAAGGAATCTCTTCTTTGTGGTGAATGAGAAGAATGGTGACAATGCAACCTTGGGAAGTCACGGATTTAGCTGCGCAAAAAGCCTGTCAGTTGGAGATGGTGGTGAGTGTCTCTCTTCTTCTGGAAATGCTGTAATATCCCTCAGGCCCAAAGTCTCCGGGAGTCGGGCAGCTGGCCATTCAGTCAATCCTAGAAACAGCTGGCATCCAAGCCCAGATGGCCGTTCCCCTAAGGGTCTACTCCTCCAGTCCTAAGGTTGCTCTCAGGCCTGCCATATGAGGAGGGAGACCTCCACAGGGGGAGGGGTTCTTGCACTAGGAAGAAACGCAGGCTGTGTCCAGCAGATGCCCTGGATTGGTGTGCACCTCTGTAGGGTGATGAAAGGACAGGGACCAGGGACCGTGATGTGCTTACATCTCTACTCTGCTGACATTGGCCTGGTGAATTTTCACTTTCCCCAATAAAGCCAATTTCTTAATCCATGCTTTGTGTCAATGTGATGTTGAGTAATTTTTTTTCTGCTCTTTTCCATGACAGATGGTAGACCTGGAGGAACCCACCTGCTATAACATCTGTTAAGCCTTCCCCAAGAGCTACAGTCATCAGATACTGAGTGATGTTGTCTCTGTTCCTTTCATCATTCATCCTGATACAGGCTGCTTCTCTTGCTAGCAGCTGGCAACCTGCAGGCATCTTCCTACTACAGGTAGCGGTTCACTGGATAGTACAAATTCTGATCACAGATCTGCATGGTGAGTAAGGAGCAAAGCCTCTCTAGTATACTGATACATAGCCTCCACTTGGATGGGATTTAAGATGAAAAGCCCCTATTCTTTCTGTCCTATTTTTCTTTGAAAATGGCAAAACCTCATGGAAAGAGATTTCAGATTACTTGGTGGGTTTTTTAAGCAATCTGTGAGTTGAGTTGATACAAATATTCATTTATTTAGCTTAATGAATAATATAAAGCAGAATATTCTATCTCTACATACTTTTCTGCTGTCTGCCATTTATATTTTATTTGGATAATATAAATATATTAACTTGCATGTTAATGCTAAAGAATCGCTACATTTGAGACTGAGGGTTTGAAAGAGGATTTATTTCATTATATTGTAAAAGAGTAACACTAAATGTTGCCATCGTTAGTTTTCTTCAATGAAAAAACAATGGCATAGTGACACCTTTAGAAAATTTTCACATAGTGTATTTGAAACTTTAGTCTTTCAAGATTTAATGGAAATAATCTACTCTTTCTCTTTGATCAATCATGGATGACTTAGCCCTTTTTTGTTAAAGTCTTTGAAAATCCTTCAATGTAATTTCCATTATATTCTTAATACCTTTAGACATTAAAGAGATTAAGGGAAAGAGAAAAATGAATTTTTATCCCTCTCTGTATCAAACATATTAGGTTGTTTGGGAATAGCTTAAGGAAAAATAATTGGAAGAGGCCACATCTACCAGAGTAGACCACTGCTCTCAGGCTACAAATCTGTACAGCATGTGTTACTGTACTGAATACTGTAGGCAACTGTACCACAATGGTAGGTATTTGTGTATCTCGATATATCTAAATATAGACAAAGTACAGTAAAAATATTGTATTATAATCTTATTGGGCCACCATAGTATATGCCGTCTGTTGTTGATGGAAACATTGCTATATAGCACGTGACTGCAGTTGGAGTCATACCGCTTTCTCACATTGGCTTCTTTCACTTAGCACTATGAATCTAATTTCCTCCATGTCTTTTTGTAGCTTGTAGTTGAGTTCTATCACTGAATAATATTCAGTTGTGTGGCTGTAGCACAGTTTGTTTATTCACCTACTGAAGGACATCTTGATTACTTACATATTTTGGCAATTATGAATAAAGCTGCTATAAACATTCCTGTGCGGGTATTTTTGTGCACATAAGTTTTCAATTCATTTGGTTAAATACAAAAATCAAAATTTCTAGATCATATGGTAAGAATATGTTTAGTTTTTTAAGAAACTGTCTTTCAAAGTGGCTGTACCATTTTGTATTTCAACCAGCAATGAACGAAAGTTCTTGCTGCTCCATGTTCTCACCAGCATTTCATTTTGTCAGTGTTTTGGATTGTAGCCTTTCTAACAGGTGTGCAGTGGTAGCTCATTAATTTCCTAATGACATATGCTGTATACCTTCTTTGATGCCTTGTTTCTTCGATTTTATGCTTAGTTTATTTTAAAAAATTGGATTTTTTATTTTCTTATTGTTAAAGTTTAAGTGTTCTTTTTGTATTTTAGATACCAGTCCTTTATGAAGTATATGTTTCAGAGAGATATTCCTCCCATTCTATGAGTTGTCATTTCATTCACTGCACAGTGTTTTTTGCAGGGCAGAAATTTATAGTCTTAATGAAATCCAACACATTCAATTTTTTTCTTTCAAGGATCATGCTTTCATTGTTTGTATCTTAAAAGTCATCTCTAAACCTAAAGTCACTTAGTTTTTCTCCTACGTTATCTTTTAGGAGTTGTATGGTTTTAGGTCTGCGATATGTTTTCAATTAATTTTTGTGAAATGTGTAAGGTCCACGTCAGATTCATTTTTCTGCTTGTGGATTTACAGTCAGGATTCATTTGCTCCCATATATGTATCCAAATACTCAGCACTATTCATTAGAGACAATTGCATTCATTTCTGAGTTATTCTTCTTGAATTTTCTTACGTATATTTCCTTCAATGTTACATAAAAATTAGCATACTATAGATGTTCTTTTACATTTTGTTTTTTTTCCTTTAAAAATTATAACCCAGAAATCATAACTGTAAAAATTTATATTAAAAGATATTCAACTCATTCCTTTCATCATTCTTTCTTTCTATCATTTTTCTTTATGGACACATAGTGTTATAGAGTTCATTGAGTCATTCTTTTATTTATTAGCATGTGGGGGTCACTCCAATGTCATGTTCAGTCACAATGTTCAGGCACCTCATAGTACTCACACCTACAGACACATCTGTGTCTGTGTGTCTGTGTGTGTATCTGCTCTTGTCTTATGCTCATTCTTCTGTTAGGAGTTCAATCGTTTCCCCCCTCAATATTTGAGAGTTCATTATTGTTAGAAATATTATTTCTAGACCTGTTATATATATTAAAAGTAACATCTCCCATAATAATAGTTGTCTTCTGACTCAGTTTGTGATAATTTTGCCACATATTTTAAAACAAAATTTTGTTTTGAAATAGTGTTAACTTTATGGAAAATTTGCAAAGATAATAGAATTTTAGTATACTCTTCACCAATTTTTCTTTATTGTTAACATCTTACATTACTATGGTACATTAGCCACAACTAAGGAGCTAGCATTCCAATGCTATTAACTAAACTACGCAGTTTATTTGGATTCCACTGGTTTCTCCCTAATGTTCTTTTTCTGTTCCATAATCACACCCTAGATACTACATTCCATTTAGTTTTCATGTGTTCTAGCCAGTTCTGGTCTGGGATATTTTGTCAGCCTTTCTTATTTTTGATGACCTTGATAGTTTTGAAGGATATTGGTCAGGTATTTTGTAGAAAGTAACTCAATTTATATTTATTTGTTCATCATCTGGCTGTGGTCATGTTTTCTAGGTGTTCTGCTATAAAATCACTCCTCTACCTTACATCCTCTCCTCTCTGGAAGCAATTCCCTAAGCACAGTCCACATGTGAGAGGGGGAGCCTAAACTCTATTTCCTCAAAAGGGAGTATCTCATAAATTATATGAGATTCTTCTATATATTAGACTTATCTCTTGTCTCTCATTTTTTATTATTCAGTTATTTATTTATATCACTATAGGCTTATGGATATTCATTTTATACGTTGAATCATAATCCAGTACTACTTTATTAATTTTGCTATTCCAATTATTCCAGCTCTGGTCATTTCAAGCTGTTTCAGTTTGACATGCTCCCTTCATTTTGTTTTTGATCATTTTTACTTCTCGGAAATATTGGGTTTTTTTAGGCTTGTCTTGTATATTCTTTTCCCCAGTGCTAGAATCAGTTATTTCTTCAAGGAATCCTGGTTCCTTTTATTGTAGAATGGCATTAAAAAACAAGATCTGGATGCAAGGTGTGCTCGTTTCTAACTAAGTATCATGGTGTCTGGTCCCTTTCAGTAGACAGAACCAGGAAACATGTATGTATAACAATCCATATAAACATGCATATCTATAATTGTTTTTTTATCTATCTGTATCTATATTAAGATAAACAGAGTTTATACTAAACCTGAATCTAGCCCAGTAACAAATGATTCATTCTGTCCTTTCTCCTTTGTTTGATTGGAACCTCACACTCCAACAATGATGCCCACCATCTTCCACCAAAGCACAGAAAGACCTCGGAGATATTGTGGTTTCAGCTCCAGACCATTGCAGTAAAGTGAGTCACACAAATTTTGTTGGTTTCCCAGTACATATAAAAATTATATTTACACTATACTGTAATCTGTTAAGTGTGCATTATGTCTAAAAACAGTTATGCAAAGCTTAATTTAAAATACTTTTTTTGCTAAAAATAGACTAAAGGCCACTTTGTAATTGATCTGTAATCTTTTTGCTTGTGGAAGATATTGCCTTGATGTTGATGGCTGCTTACCGATCGGGTGGCGGCTATTGAAGTGTGGGGTAGCTGTGATGATTTCTTAAAGTAAGACCACAATGAAGTTGCAGCATTGACTGACTCTTTTTTTTTCCCAAAAGATTTCTCTGTAGCATGCAATGCTATTTGATAGTATTTTACCCACAGTAGGACTTGTTTCAAAATTGGAGTCAATCATCTCAAACCTTGCTGCTGCTTTATCATCTAAGTTTGTGCAATACTATAAATCCTTTGCTATCATTGCAACAATGTTCACAGCATCTTCACCAGGCGTAGATTCCAACTCAAGAAACTACTTTCTTTGTTCATCCATAAGAAACAACACCTTATCTGTTGACATTTTATCTTTAGATTGTGGAAATTCAGTCACATCTTGGGCTCCAACTTCTAATTCTAGTTCTCTTCCTAGTTCCATCACATCTGCAGTTACTTCCTCCACTGAAATCTTGAACCCCTCAAAGTCATTTGCGACGGTTGACATGAACTTCTTTCAAACTCCTGGTAATGTTGATATTTTGATTCCTCCCATGAATCATGATGTTATTAAAGGTGTCTAGAATGGTGACTTTTTCCAGAAAAGTTTTCAATTTACTTGGCTTTGATCCACCAGAGGAACCACTATCTATGGCAGCTAAAACCTTATCAAATATATTTCTCAAATAATGACAATTAAAAGCTGAAATTATTTTTTGATCGATAGGCTACAGAATGGATGTCATGTTAGCAGGCATGAAAACATTAATCCCGTACATCTCCATCAGAGCTCTTGGGTGACTGGATGCATTATCAATGAGCAGTAATATTTTGAAAGGATCTTTTTTGTGTGAGCATGAGGTCTCACCAGGGGCTTAAAGTACTCAACAAACCATGTTATAAGCACATATGCTATCATCCAGTCTTTGTTGTTCCATTTATAGAGCACGGGTAGAGTAGATTTAACATAATTTTTAAGGCCCTAACATTTTCAGAACGATAAATGAGCATTGACTTCCACTTAAAATCACCAGCTTCTTTAGCGCCTAAAAAGAGAGTTGGCCTGCCTTTGAAGCTTTGAAGCCAGGCATTGACTTCTCCTCTCTACTTATGAAAGTCTTAGATGGCATCTTCATTTAATGTACGACTGTTTTGTTTATGTTGAAAATAAGTTGTCTAGTGTAGCCAAATTCATCAATAATCTTAACTAAATCTTCTGGATAACTTTCTGCAGCTTCCACATCAATACTTGCTGGTTCACTTTGCACTTTCATTACAGAGACGGCTTCTTTTCTTAAACTTTGTGAACCAATGTCTGCTGGGTTAAACTTTTTTCTGCAACGTCCTTACCACTCTCAGCCCTCAGAGAATTGAAGAGATTTAGGCCCTTGCTCTAGATTAGACTCTGGCTTCAAGGAATGTTGTGGCTGGTTTAATCTTCTATCTGGACCACTGAAACTTTCTCCATATCAGCAATAAGGACGTTTTGCTTTCTTATCATTTGTGTACTCACTGGAGTAACACTACTAATGTCCTTCAAGAACTTTTCCTTTGCATTCACAACTTGTTTAAGTGTTTAGCAAAAGAGGCCTAGCTTTCAGCCTACCTTGGCTTTCGACATGCCTTCCTCACTAAGCTTAATCATTTCTAGCTTCTGATTTAAAGTGAGAGATGTGTGATAATTCCTTTAACGTGAACATTTAAAGGACAATGTATTACTTGACCTAATTTCAATACTGCTATGGCTTAAGGGACATGAAAGCTGAGGAAAAAAGAGAGATGGGGGAATGGCAGGTCAGTGGAGCAGTCAAAACACACATATTTATCGATTAATAAATAAATAATAAATGTGCTGTCTTGTAAGGGCACAGTTTGTGGGGCAGCAAAACAATTACAATTGTAATATCAAAGATCACTGATCACAGATCACCATAACAGATGTAATAATAAAGAAAAGTTTATAATACTGCAAGAATTATTGCAATGTGACACAGAGACATGAGTGAGCACATACTATGGGAAAAATGGTGCTGATAGACTTATTTGATACAGGGTTGCCAAAAACCTTCATTTGTAAAAACAACAAAAACAAAAACAAAAACACACAGTATCGGTGAAGCTCAATAAAGTGAAGTGCAATAAAAATGGAGGTTGCCTGTACTTAATTATTCAATTCCATTATACATGTACAGCAGTACCAGAATTGTCCTATAAAACTATGTTAATTGTCTTGCGATTAACCCTAAATTAGTTTTCTTCTTCCTTAACTTATGAAGTTTTCCCCTTAAAAAATATCTGTTGGTAACCAAGGGAATTACTTCAGCTGGGATAAGATTCAGACGAATGTTGTCATGAGGTTATTGTAGAGAACAGGTGACTAGAAGAGTTTGTATTTTGGGATGTATTATGAGATTAACAAAGATTGGGGATACAAGATAGCTGGCCCAGATTCTGAATGGAACATTAGCATATAATTGATTTCATCTGAATTATTTCAGGACTTCAAGAACTAAAGGTGCTATGATTAGCTTTTGCTCTTGAATCTTGGTGGCATGAAGCATGAAAGAATTATTATGGAGCTTCATTTGGAAAATATATAAAGAAAAATAAAGAGTAAAAATTTATCTCTGAGATTATATAGACATTACCATCATGACACATCAGACTTTAACATTCTAACACAGTGATATTCTCTCACATTTTCAATCACCTTCCAAATATCTGGAAGCCTACCATCTGTCATGAGCAGTGGGCATAAATCAGGGTTTCTCAACAGCATCTCCATAGACGTTTTGACCATTGGCACAGTAACAGATAATTCTCTATGAATTATAGAATGTTTTACCTCTACCTGGTAGATGCCAGTAGCATTATCTGCTCTCTAAACCCAAGTTCTAACAACCAAAATGTTTCCAGATGTTGTCAAATGTTTCCTGGGTGGAAAAATTGCACATTCTTGAAAACCATTGATGTAGATTAAAGCCTGATTGAGTCTATTTAAAACTTTTCTTTGATTATTCGTTTTTAAATGAAAAATATGTCTGCCATTGATGAAGAAGAAGCTTGCACTTATGTCCTTAGTTTTAACACTGTTATTTGGGCTTTATAGTAACTCCATTCTCTCATCCGGATGTATCAATATGTAAGACATAATGGATCTTAGATTTCTTGCTACATGACTCTTTTTAGAAAATAACTTTTACAGTGTTTTAATATTCTGTAGCTGGAGAACCTAGATTCAATCCATATTTCTTTGGAGATTAGAAGTAGAAAAGAGGGGTGACAAGTTCAGGGAGATATTTTAAATCACAAATTAGAAGAAGACTTATAAACATATAACCTTCAGAAATACATCTAATGTTTGTGAGTAACAGAAAAATTCTTGAACAATGAATATTTTCCAAACTCACAATCTGTTTTTACCATTAATAAATGGTACCCTTTTACTATCCAATGTTGCTTCTTTGTTTAAGGATTTTACCATTTAAAAATGTGACCTTTCTCTAGTTTAAAATTTAGAATCCAGTTCCACATTAAAGGAGAGATTTTCATTTATTTTGCATTTGAAACAATTATACTGTCCTGGGTCTATTTATGAGTTCCCTCAGTGACTTCATCACAATTGGCTGAAATATTCTTTACAGAATCTGATCCAGGCTAAGTTTGACAATGCTGTGAATTTCAGAACAGTCCCTCTTGATCTAAACAGCTGTCAGACTGTGGAAATCTGTGGTACTTGAGGCTAAGTTAGATCAGAAGGTTAATGCTCAGACCCTTAACTTTGTGGACTTCGTGACTCGGATAATTCCAGCATGACAAGTAAAGACAGAGGCCAGGACTCTCAGCACGGCCCTTGGTGAACACTGTTCTGGAACACAGAATTTTTCTTGGCATTTAGTGTCTACAAGGAAAGAGTTGGAAGGGCCCTTAAAATCCATCTTTCATTTCAAAGGTAAATTGGCAGCAGCTCAAGCTGGATAAATGATTTATTCTTAGTCCCAGAGCTGATCAGTTGAAGAGGATAAGAATTTGCATTTTCTGACTCCTGGTCCCTGTCTCTTTCCACTAGAACTTGCCACATCACCACGGAGGTGGTGTGGGCTGATCCACTCACAGGCAGAGAAGTCCAGGGCTAGAAAAGGCCAAGCAGATGTTTCCAGGGTGTGCCACTGCTTTTCCATGGAAATGTAAAGTGGAAACATATTGACAATGGGGAATATGTTACAGAGGGGATGACCCGAAAAAAGAGGCAAAAATATTTTCTATTTCTTTAAAACAACCTCCACTCCTTTTTGAGAACTAAAACCTGCATCCCTGTCTCAGGCAAGTGGTTGGGAGGGGCAGGGTGATGTCTTTTGTTCTTTATGATACAGGAGATGGCTGGGTGGAACTGCCACCCTCCCAGACCAAGCAGATGGAATGGAGTCTGGTGGAGGTCCTAGAGGAACCGGTTGGCCTCCCAGGTGTGCAGAGGTCATGGGAGTGTCTTAGGTGGACATGGGACTATGGAGATGGGATCATCAGATTCATCAGCTGTAGTTGATGTAGTTGCCTGAAGCTGAATGGTCTTCCTTTAAAAGCTCTGTTTTTCTTTCTATTATTAGGAGGATGGCATTATAGACAAGAGTCTCCATCCTCCTCATTTGCCAGCAAATTAATGTCTCTCTCTCCTTCTCAAAAAAAAAAAAAATCATCAAGAAAATGTGACTTTCTGTGACAAAGGACCAAGATAAAAGGAAGATGAGAGCATGGCTAGTGAGCACAGCAGTGAGTCAGGAAAAGGTATCTGGATACTGGTGAATGTCAGAAGACGGGAAGGTGGAATCCAGGCTGCTGTAATCATCTTAGATCATCTGGCAACTTTCAGCAACAGAGAAAAGTACAAACTCATACAGAAATTCATCCAATGGGGGATTGTAGGCAAATGTAAACTGTGCCTATTTCAAAATATTTATATCAGGGTCTTGGTCAGTTTAATAGCAAATGGAAAAAGAAAAAGTAATTTCAAAAGAAATAATGAATTTCTCCTAAATCTATGGCTAAAATGAATGTTTTCAGTCAGAAAACTCTGTTGTATAAAACACTGCCAAACTGTTACAATCCTTAGATGAGAATTGTGATTTCAAAAAAAAAGAAAAAAGAAAAAATTCCAGAATGCTGATTTTCAAAGAAACAAAAGAACAAAAAACAAAAACAAACAAAAGGCAGGTAAAGATGTTAGGAAGTTTGTAATGAGGCAGAAAGAAAATGACCTTATACTGGGTTCCTACAATGTTGTAGATCTTGTGCAGGAGCTAGAAGGGGCTGTGCATACCAACAAACAGACAAAACAAAAGCAGTATCAATAAAAATATTCCAAATGTTTTCAAATAGCTGAACTTTTGATAAAGTGTCTGGATATGTGGCTATGTTTTCTCCATCACACTGAAATGTGAGATGATGATGCAGAATCATTCACATTTTTTATATCTTCATAACCAAATGTATTAATCACCTGCTGTGATTGGATCATCAGTCCCTGGTATCAAGATCATGAAGGTGGTTGGTCTTTTGCAGGCCACTGATTGATAGAACTCTTTGGTAATTATTTATTTCATATTGATTTGGCCATTATAACTACCTTCAACATCTGCATGTCAAAATTTCAAGGGTAATATTTGGAAGAATTTTCTCCTAAATGATGATGAGAGAGTAGGAAAAATAAATATCAGATCAGAAAAATTAAAACCATTAAAATCAAATCCTCTTGCTCATTAGAATCAGTAAACTTGATAATGAAGCAAGCCGCTGTTCTAGTGCAGTAAATTATTGAAAATAATCAAAATACTTGCATAATCTGTCACTTCAGAATTTATAAAATGCTCTCCAGTAGCATGCCTATTTAATATTTCCTATAATCCTCTACAGTAGTGTGGTATAATGCAAAAATTTATTTGGTCTTTGTCCCTGATTCCTGGAATAGAGCTCCTAAAACCCTTGGAATTTTCTGAGCAGTGGGAGTGACTCCTGTTATTCATAAGGAACCCCTTTGACCATACCTGAATTTATGTCGATAAGATGACTTAGTAGGGCCTGTGAACAGCTTCAGGGTCAGACCAGCCACCAGAAAAAATAGTGATTAAAGGGCTGGAATTTTCAGAACACCCCCAGGCAGGGTCTGGAGACTGGAGATTGAGCTCTATAAAAACCTTCAAACTACTAGATTCAGACTTCCAGGTTGGTGAACACCCTGAGGTGCTGGGAGGGAGGCACACCTGGAGAGGGCTTGGCAGCTCTGTACCTTGGCCAGCTCTGTATCTCTTCCATTTGGCTGTTACTGAGTCGCACTCTTTGTAATACATTAGTAATAGTAAGTAAACTGCTTTCTTAAGTTCTATGAGTTGTTCTAGCAAGTTATATAACACTAGGAGGGGGTCATGTAAATCCCCAATTTATAACTGGTTGGTCAGAAGTGCAGGTAGTACCCTGCCACTTGGGATTGGCATCTGAAGTGGGAGCAGTCTTGTGATGCTGAGTTCTTAGCCTGTGGAGTCTGTGCTAATTCTGGGTAACTAGTGTCAAAATTGAGTTGAAATGTGGGATACCCAGTGGTGTCTAGAAAGTTGGATAATTGATTGGCAGGGAAAAAAAGGTCCCACAAATTTGGTGTCAGAAGTGCTGTGAGTAAAAGCAGTTCAGGTGGGCAGGGCAATATCGCCTTTTTTTTTTTTTTTTACAGGTAATAAAAATAAGGCCTACAAAGTTGAATTGATTAACCCAAAGGATAAGCCATGGTAGGTTCCCCTCTAACAGATTTCATGCTTTATTCTCAAATTCCCTAGCACTCCTTCTTCACCTCTCTGTTATTGTACAGGGCCTGGTCTCTCACTAGTCAAGGAGTTTCATATTTGGATGTTAAAACTGCAGGAATCTGACTGGCAGCTAGGAACTAGGATAGACCCAGAGTAATTGGGCAACGCAAGCTATTCTCCTCAGAAACTGGGTCGCATACTCCTCCTCTTAGAAATCATAGGAAAGCTGCTTGTTGCTGTTCATTAAAATCATTACCCAAATTTTCTCTAGAGTAATTTCTGTTTTCTTTGGCAGCAAGCTGCTGCAGTTGTATAACAGTTGATTTTCACTAAAGGATGTTCATCTGTACCACAACCTTATTGCAAGAAATAAATGCTATCTATGAAACCAGGGACATCATTAAGAGAGAGAAACAGGGAGTGGGGTGGGGTGGAGACAGAGAGAGAGAAAGATTAGTAAATTGCATTAAGTAGGAAGTTGTCAAAGGCTTGACAACCTCTTGCTAATATTGCTAATGACATCTTCCTTCAGATGGTAGATCCAAAGTTTAGCCTGAATTGAAAAATGACAGTGGCCTGTGTGTGTGTGTGTGTGCGTGTGTGTGTGTGTTGTGAACAAGGGTGTGGGCAGTAATAGGAAAATATTTGGATTCAGGCTAAATACAAAAAGCTACATGAAGCGGTAGCAGCAAATAACAACACAGACCAAGTGGCTTTTTGTGCATCAAACTCATGCATTACAGGCTAATCACATCATGAGGCAGACTCATCTCCCTGCAATGGTTGCGTGGGAAATGAAACCCGGGGCTCTACGAGACACTTTAGATCACACTTAGAAAACTTAAAATGGAAAAAACCAGTGATATTCCTCAGACAATTTTATTGTAGCTGCATTAAAAAATATGCAAATATTGTCTAACAATGTTAGCTTCATCTTACTTAGCTCACCCATGTATGACGCATTAAGTGTCATCCTAAGCCGACAAATCTGGGCTATGGTTTCAACACGGCAGCCCCTTGTGAATTTCTTTTCTTCTGAAATGATCTCAGAGAGCTTCGAATGGAATATAATTCCAACAGCAAGTTGCATAGATAGATGCTGCCGTCATTTTCAAAATCTGTAAATCCTGGTGGATGGCCTTCTTTTATTATTATAACAACACACTGAAAGTGCACATCTGACCAATCCTGTTTCTCTTACTATCCTTAATGTTCTCAATACATTTCATGCCTAACTCTCGTGAACAGCTCCCAGGGTCCCGAAGCTAACTCCAGCACCCCGAGTGAGCTCCAGAAGGGCCTCTGTTTTCTGCCCTATGCCTGGTCTCCAGCTTCATTGCTGTCTCTCCACCGCAGTGTGCTTGGTGCCTATGGAGCTAATTGTGTGCCCACACCCTGCTATGCTCCCATATGTTCCCACATTGTGCAGGAGTCATTAGATTGTGTGCCTGGAGTAAACAGTCTCTCCCACTTCTCCCCTACCTGACTCCCACTCATCATTCAAACACAGGTCAGGTGTCACGTTCTTCTACTTCTAAGGAGCCATCCCTCTCTCTGTCAGGCTGGGTTTTGTGGTTGTGGTTTTTTGTCCTTGCTCTGTCTCCACAGCTGTCCTCACTTACTTTTATGGTCTCCATATTGACATTGCATCCTTACCAGGTGGCCCTGGAGAAGGACACTATGTCTGATTGTGTGACCCTGTGTCTAGCAATGTGGTGGCATGTAGCAGTCAATGGATAAAACCAATATGAAATAAGCTCATAGCCTTCCTTCTTGACACAAATATGTTAGAGAAATGTTTTACAGACCTATTGTGGCTATCATAGGTTCTATAAAAGTGGTGTTGACCAAGATGAGAAAAATCAAATTTTACAAATGTTTGGAAAATGCCTAATGCTTATGACACATCTAACAGAATTTAAGGCCAAAGCACTGGGGTGGTGGGAAGTGTTAATTATGATTGTATTCTGCCAATGTTTTTAGAATACTTACATCATGCATTTTAGATAACACAAAGGATCCTCAAATTATGTTTTCACTTAATCTCTTTTGTTTTTCTATTTCTGTGCTTCTTTTGAGTTGGAACAAGGGTATGAAGTATTAGCAAGAATAAGGGCTTGGAGAAGGGAGAAGGTGTTTACTCAAATGGTTAAGGTTATCTTTAAAGGAAGGAGCTATCCCTAAAGGACCATGTCATGATTTGACAACTGTGTGGTACCCTTCTTTAGTACAAGCGCTCTCCCAAATGTCTCATTAAACTCTTCCATGGCTTTTTCTCTCACCACGTATCCCCGTCTCAGATGGTAATCTTGCCTTTTACTAAGGAACAGTAACAGCCCAAAGGGGAACTTCCTCATCTTCCCTCCACAAAATTTAACCAGCCACCTGTGTTGGCTTTCCCCACTGTAAAAAGGGAGAAAGTACCTATGTGCTTATTATTTTTCACAACAGGGTAGAGACCAGCCCCTCTTACCTTCTCATGAGTTTTGCTCTTGGATTATGCCTTATTATAACTTTGTTTTTGATGCAATTGTTCTCTCTTGGTTTATTCTCATTATGGTGCAGTATTTCTCAACTTCAGGTAAATGCGTAAACCATTCCTTAACCCTAAACTCTTTCCAGGCTTTGCTTCATCTCTCAGTATCATTTCACAGCCAAACTTCTTGAAAGAATCATCTGTAATTGCTTCCTCCCTTTCCTCATAGCCCATTCTCTTTCTTTTTTTTTTTTTTCCCATTCTCTTTCAATTCACTGCAGCCCAGATCCTGATCCTACCACCCCAGCCTGTTTACGTGAGGCAGGTGGTGACCTCCATGTTCTGTGTGTCAGCACACCTGACTGCTTTCTCCTTAGGTTTCAGTGGCCACCACACACCTGGTCTCTCCCAGCCTGACCTCCTTCTCAGTCTCTTTAGCTGGCTCCTTCTCTGTTCAATCACTAAATGTTATTAGCTAAAAGGCTTACTATAATGCTCCGCCTCTTATATAATCACCATTTCTTTTTATGTAATTTCAACCATAGCATGTAAAAAATATTACACATTTGTCAATAATGCCCAGATTTGTATTTCCTGTCTTTAGCAAAAATCTCTAACTCATATATTCAACTTGCCTACTTGAGATCTCCATCAATCTGAATGGCTAATAGATAACTTACCAAAGTAGTCACTTGATTCCACATCTAAACTCTTAAAATGCCTCCCGTACAGTCTCATCTCTCTCAGCCAATGGCCCTACCATTTATTCAGTTGCCTAGTCCAGAGATCCAGATGCCAACATGCCCTTTTCATTACATTAACGTTTCCTTCCAGTCCATCTGTAAGGCTTTACCCAGAAACACGTCTCCTATGCAACCACTTCTCTGCCTATTCACTGCTACCACCTGAACTTAAGACAATATGGACTTTGGTAGCAGCCTCCTAATTTATCTCTATTCTTTTCCTCTTGCTCCACACAGCTTCTCAAGTGATACTTTCAATTGCAAGTCAGAGTACGAGACATACTCACTTAAATTGTTCTGGTGGTTGTCTCTGCACTTGGAATCAAAATCAAAATCCTTAATTCAATCTCAAAGTCCTACATGATCTTCTATCTGCTTTGTCAATTGACTGTCTGATGACTCATTGATCAAGCTTAGCCTTACTGCCTTCTCATTGTTTACTGAACACATCAGTCTCTAGACAGCATCAGGGCATATGGCACAAGTGGGTTCCTCCTGGTGGGCTTTATTCCCCACCAGATCTTCCCTTGGCTGCCTCCTTCAGTCATTCATGTTTCATATCATATTTAATATCACCAGTGAGATCTTCCTTGAATACCTGATTAGAACCTCCTAACTTTACCTATCCCTACCTAACCCTGAATATATCACCAGGTTTCATATTTTCTTTCCAAAATTGTCCATATGTGTTTATGGGTAAAAACATAAATACAAATTTAGTGGTTCATACAGATAAGTCTCTCTCTCTCTCTCTCCCCTTCTCTCTCCCCCCAACCTCCCACACACATCCCAAATTTCAATCCTTAGTGGAAAATCCCAGACCCTTTGATTCTTCCCTCTAACCTTAAATCTTAAAAGTTCCCATCTTTTACATGCAGTAGCCGAATCAAGCAGAGGTGATAGTGTATAGATCTTGCCATTCACACTAGAGACAAAGAAAATTTTCAAGACACACAAAGATCTTTGATACTTGGTAACTATTCAGGGAGGATTACAGCCTGAGAACAGTGGAGAGGACAGAGATTTCAAGAGGAAATAGCAATTGAGCTAGTAAGATGCTGATTGAAAGGAGACAGGGAGCAGCATGAGGAGTGGAGAGAAAGACCCCTATGGGACAGTCTCAGGAGGACGTGGGCAATTGATGTGGACACGTGACAAATGTCTGCAGAGGGGAGCTCCTTCCTTTTATCCTTCTCCCTTTCTATTTCTATTTCCTCTTGACTCCAAGTGAAAGCGATAGGAGCTGTGTGCATAAACTGCTTAGATCCCTTGGCTCTGATCATATGTGTGGGATGAGCTGAAAGTCCCCTCGCCCCAAGCCATTCTGCAAACCAGGACACAACTTGTTTCCTATTTTGCCTATGAACAATTGGCTATTTATCTCAGGTAAGAAACACTTATTCTCCCCATTTCAAGCATGATTCCGCTTTCAAACTTAATTTCTGAGGACTGACAGACACCACGCTCAATCTGCTGTGCTGAGTGTTCTCAAACCTAAGACAAAGGAACCATGTGTTGGCCTCCGTGAGGCTGCTTGCCAAGGCAATGTTGTGTCCTGGAAGTGTGCAGTCTTCCTATCTGAGTGAGCAGAAGAGAATATTTTAGCAGTCCAAGCACAACACAGCATTAGGAGTCAATAGAAGACAATCAGCATAGGATGGCCCATTGGTTCAATACACTGTGGGAATTAATGGACATGCACCAATTGTCCCTTGAGCTGCAGCCCAGAGCCCCACAGGAATCAGGAACTAGAAAGTCAGGAAAGTGGGAGGTAAATATAATAATAAGACATTGGATGTATTACAGAATGAGATGGCATTTTATTTTTTGTCCTGGAGCCAACTGTGCAGTTTCAATGATCTCATGTAAACTGCTCTATTTATGTTCATCTGAAATCAAGGCCATTTAGAAACACACAGAGCCGGTCAGCACCTGATGGCCTGAGATGAAAATGTTCACACTTAAATGCTCTAAAACAATGTGATCTGCACAACGTGGGAAAGCAGCGCCCCCTGAGAGGAGGAAAGTTCATGTAGATTGGCAAAATGGCACACAGAAGCTGCAAAAATTCAGGAACAGAAATAATCATGATCAGAGAATAAACTAGTGTTAAATTAGTGAAATGTGCTGTCAGCATGAGCACACTGCGTGCAAATAAACCATAGGTAATTTAACAGTAATTACCAAAAAGCTATGTTTTTCTGACCTTCTCTCCAGCATTCTTCTATGTTTATACAAGTTCAGCTTTCCTGTATTTCTTTTTATCAGTCTAGCTTTCATTAGGTCAACTGGGAGAATGCAGCACATGGCTGTGAATGAAATAGCATGAAATATTAGGCTTTTATTGGGATTTCCATGTAGAGAGCTTCAGCTACTCCAGCAATTCCTATGAGGAGTGCAGAAAGTCTTTTCAATATATGCTCACACTTACATATATCAGTGTGTTTATTTTTCACAACATCATCTATCTCCATTACAGAATCCACTGGTATGATCATTTCAACTTTTCTCTGCTTGAAAAGCTAATAGAATAAAATCCAAAGAAAATAAATCAAAGTGATGATTTTTTTAGCAAGATCTCCACTACAGAGTCTAGTTGCCTGTGACCTTCAAGGGGAAATTTCTACCAACATAGAGCCATGAAAGGCAGATCAGGGATTGAGAAACCTTGCTGAATTGTTTCTAAGCACTCTTGTGGATAGAGGCCGTTTGATTGACTCAGAAGGACTTAAATAGGCAACACTGTTACAATAGTTCACATTGGATTATACATAAGGCTTCTGGTTGAATTTCAGCACAGATTCAGTAATGCCCTGCCTTCTTTGTTTACCTCTTTCTCCTCCTTTAGACAATCTGTTTGCTGTCAGCTTGGGTGACCCACTGCTTCCTGACTCTCCCTTGCTCATCTCACACTGAATACCTTTACCATGTTGGAAAATAAGAACACAAACTGAAATCTAGTGTTACTTTTTTTAAAATCATCTATTGCCTGAAAACCTAAGCAACAAGAACATGAACAAGATACACATTGGCACTAAAGAATATAGCATTTTATTTTTCCAAGCTTTCATCATAATTTTTATTTTTGGCTATATATTACTTGTCAGTCTTATCTGCTCCTAGACTGTTAAGTCCATGGGAACAAAGACTGAGTCTGTGATAGAAGTAAGGGTCTGAAAAAGGGCAAAATGTTTTATGAGTTGTCTCTTTAAAACTCCTTATCCTTTTTGAGGAATGAAAACCTGTATTCCTGTCTGAGGTCAGTAATCAGAGGGGCAGAGGAGTGTTCTTTGTTCTTTGTTTTAAACCACAGGAGGCTCAACAGAATTGTCTGGGCAAAGGGCATGAGGTCGTCTTCATCAGATAAGGCTGATCAGTACCACCAACCATAGTTAGACAGCAATAGCCCAAAGCTGAAAATCCCCTTTAAAATCTCTGTATTTCTGCTAAAGGGAGGACAATGGCTCCTTAAGATCAGAGTCCGCCATCTTCCTCATTTGCTGACAAATTAATAAACTTCTCTTTCCTTTTCCTCAAACCACTTGTCCTTATTTTTCATTCAGCCTTGGGGACAAGTACCGAACTTTTGGTTACAGAGTTTAGCATCCCTGGCTGGGCCCATCCACGCAATGATGGAATGGCACCCCTGATGGCTATCATGGCTGGAAGAGGCGGGAAGCAGGCCTGGGTCAAGCTATGCGTCTTTGCCAGTAGAAGCCTCATATTTTCGGATTAAGAGAATAAGGGAATGTCCCAGCAGCTGCTGGAGCCTATTTAGCTCCGGGGAACTCCTGTCTCTCCCTCCCTGAATTAGACGCAACTCCTGGAAACCTGAACTTTGTTGAAGGAAAGGAAATGCATTTCGAAAAAGTCATGTCACCTTGGCCATTTTGGTAAGTTCCCTGGTGTGCACACTGATTCCACCCATTCAGGGAAGGTTTTTGAACCTCCCAGCCCTGTCATAGGGCATTTGTTTGTGGCACCATTTGGGAGAGGAAGTCATGGTTGAGCAGCACTAGAGAACCTGGGGAATTCATTCCCTTTTGGATTAGAAGTTGGTTCTCATTCTTACAGTTCCAATTTGTTGGTGGGCCTTGACATTTGAGATTGTTTGTGTTGGGAGTTCCCTGTAGTGTCAATTTGTCAAGTTATGTTTGTTGTTATTGTTTGTGAGTTTTGTCCTAACATGGGAGGCTTTGTTTCTGTTCCAACCGAAAGTCCCTTGGGAGCATTTTGTCTGAATGGCCAACTTATAGCTATAAGTCTATGTTTAAAAAGAGAATGGTGTTATTGTAATACCAGTTGGCCAATGTATGTGCTGGAGTGTGAGGAGAAGTGGCCATTGAATGGAACCTTAAATTATTACAGTATCTTGTTTTGTCAAAGGTCAGGTAAATGCTATGAGATCCCATATGTACAATCTTTCATGCAGTTGCATAATAAAGAAGCTGAAAGGCCGGAGGCAAAGTTAATGATAAGGATAGTCAGACCCCAAGTGATAAAATAGGGAAAAAATTAACCAGGTTGGATCTTTCAATCCATTCTTTTCAGTGTTTAGAGTACTGTTGAGCACTTCTTGTAGGGCAAGCCTAGTGGTGACAAATGTGCTTAATGTTTGCTTTTCTGGAAAAGATTTTTATTTCTCCTTCATTTATAAAACGTAGTTTTGCAGGATTCACAATTCTTGGTTGACAGTTATTCTGTTTAAGAATCTAATGATGGGACCCCAATCTCTTCTGGCTTGTAAGATTTCTGCTGAGAAGTCTGGTGTTAGTCTGATGGGTTTTCCTTTGCATGTTACAGGAATAGGAAAAAGATAGTGATGTCTCCTCTTGCCACTTTTATTTAACATTCTACTTGATGTTCCATTCAGGCTTAGTGGACAAGATAAAGGAACAAATGGCATCCAGATTGGAAAAGAAGTAAAACTATTTCTATTCACAGATGCCAGGAACTTGCATATAGAAAATCCCAGGAAGTCCACAGAAAAACTCTTGCAGTTAATGAGTAAGTTCACAAGATTGTAGGATACTAGATAAATATATAAACATTAATTGAATTTTATATATTAACTATGAACAATGCTAAAATGAAATTAAAAAAAGAATTTTATTATGATAGCATAAAAAAGAATAAAATTCTTATAATACATTTAACCAAATAAGTGCAAGACCTGTATATTAAGAACTACAAAACTTCTTTGAAAAAAATTAAAGAGCTCTAAATAAATGGATGATATTTTATGTTCATGTATTGGAGGATTTAATATTGTTAAGACAGCAATACTCCTCAAATTGATCCACAGATTTTATGCAATCTCTATCATATTTCCATCTGTGTTTACTTTTATTCTAAAATTCATGTGGAAATACCTGAGATCCAGAATAACCAAAAGAATCTTAAGAAAACAAAGAACAAATTTTGATGACTCCTCCACTTCCCAATTTCAAAATTTACTAAAAAGCTATAGTATTCAAGACAGTATGATACTGGCATGAGAATAGACATATAGATCAATGAAATTGAATTCAAAGCCCAGAAATAAACCCTTAAATTTTTGGTCAATTACTTTTTGACAAGTGTACTCAGACAATTCAATGGGAAAGAAAATAGTCTTTTCGGCAAATGATATTGGACAAGTGGATATCTATATACAAAAGAATGAAGTTGGACTACTAACTTATAACAAAGAGAAAATTAACTCAGAAAAATTAAAGATCTAAATGCAAAAGATAAAACTATAAAATTCTTAGAAGAAAAAATAATCATATATCTACATAGTCTTGGATTAGGCATGATTTCTTAAATATGACACCAAAAGCACTATCAACCCCCCCAAAAAAGAAAAGAAAAACCAGATAAATTTAACTTAAGTATTAAAAATTTTGAGCTTCAAAAAACACTATCAACAACATAAAACAAAAATGCACAGAACATGAGAAGATATTTTCAATTAATTATTTTATGATTCAATAAGTGATCACATGGCTTGATATTTTCAGTTCAAGCACATTTCTCTAATCTCCTCAAATATGCCAAATTAAACAGAATTAGAATTATTCTCATATAGTTATCATAACAAGGCAAATTACACTTTGCTAAAGATAATTTATTGTGACTTAGTTGACAGGGTCTCAGATGCTAAGAAACAAAAAAAGGACAGAAAGATCTCTGGCTCTATGTCCAAATCCTACCTTCTGTCCTCTACAAATACTTTTAATCAGTAAGTAAAGAAACAGAATCCTAGGATCATAGGTCTTCCAGAGAAAAAGAAGAAGAAGATACTCAAGGGCTGGAAAACTTATTTCATGGAATACTGGAGGAAAATATGCCAGGCCTGGCCAGGAATCTTGATATCCAGATACAAGAAGCACACAGAACTCCTGGGAGACTCAATGTGAAAAGACAATCACCACATCACATAGTTATTAGACTGGTCAAAGTAAACACGAAAGAAGCAATTCTTAAAACAGTGAAATGAAAGCAACAAACA